>MU882663.1:0-20224 GCA_036418205.1 Ostertagia ostertagi
GTCTCAGAAAAGGTATGCGCTCGCCAACACCTCTGAATACGTTTTCGTTGAGTTATGAGATATTTGAGAACAGGTTGTCTTAGAATTATGGATTAGGCTATAACAAAAGGTCTGTTTCCATTGTCATCAATTGATAATCTCAAGTTCACTTAAAAACTTGTCCTCAGAGCCAATTTTATCCCCATGCGCACTATTTATGAGATCAAGTTTGCTTGACTCGAAACTCCTGGAGTACGCTACAGTCACGATGGGTAGTCACGCAAAAATCGTGCTGTCGTTATGAGGAACTGCCCAAAAACACTTAACGATTGGAAAAGCAAGAGAGTGATCTCACTGAGGAGTTGGTTTCGCGACTTCCTGCTTTTGAGACCTCACTACCTGCGCTCTTTCGCCCCATATGAGTAGATCTTGAAATTGGACTCGCACATTGCTGTGCATCTTAAAAGGGAAAACCGACAGCTTGAGCCTGGTGACCTTCCTAGTGGGTTTCTCGAAGTATTAGGCAGTAATTACATTGCCGTTGCCAAGTGAATTTTTATAATCAGGAGTGGTGTTTGGCAGATTTTCCGATCTCATAGTAATCTCGGCGCTTCATTATTAGATGTTAACTATGCTTAGAGTCAACATCCGGGCTAAAACTGGTGCATCAGAGCGTTTCGTAGTGATGAATGAGCGGAAGGTTAGATAGCACGACGGGACAGATCGACCAGAGAAGATGAAACAAGCTGATCTACTGCTGATCTCCACATCAGTGGGTAGCGTTGCGATGGTTGCAATAGGTCCGTAATGATTAGCCCTCAACCACGTATTTTGGGCAACCAAGCTAACCCTGTGGTTACGGATCCTCGACCATAGCTCTCTACCATGCGAGAGTAGTGCCGAGAGTGAACATCCGCGCGGAGAGCACAGACGGCACGGCATGGCGAGTGTGAATGTCCGCGCGAGAGATCGTGTCTGATCGGGCAGAGAATCCTCGACGTGCCGTTGAGGAATCCTCAAGCGATATTCACCCTGGCCCCCGGAATTTGCTCTTCAAGGAATCTCACCAAAAAATTCTTGCATTCTTCTAACATGAATATGTCAGTTGTGATCACTAGAGACAACATACAAAGTTTCACGCATGAAGATTCGGTTTCCGAAGAGAAACAAACTCACGAAAACACACTCTATGGACGTCGAAGGTTGGTCGCGCTGCGCCAAAAACGGGGCACAGAAAGAAGTGCGCCTTAGGGCGGCCAGGCGAGCATGAAAGAAAAGCAGGACAAAGCGCTCGATTTTGGAGAATAGAGACAAATGATCGATAGAATAGGATGCAGTAGAAGTGTGAGATGTTAGTGCAATAAGTCAAAAGGTCAAAAGAGTTTCTAGTGACAGCACTCCGTGAACCAAGTGGAAGCGTTCCCGCCGCCAGCATTTGTGACAGATGTCCGGCGGGAATTTGAACGCGTAGCAGTCCTTCCGGTTTTTCGAATTGTTTACCAAAACAAATGCATTTTTTTTTTGTTCATTTTTTTTCTTTCTTTTCGTTCTTATCCTGAACGATCGGTCTCAAGCTCGTGATTTATGGCTGATATGGAATCATATCTTTTTTGGGAGGTCCTCCTCTTGGAATTGGTGTGAAGCGGGTTCCGAACTCTTTTTCTCAGGATCCCTTATCCCCTCGAGAACCGCTTCAAAGTGAGTTATAGTGCAATTTGCACTTACGCTGTTGTATTATTAATAAAGACAGCCGTGCGGGCTCATTCGACTTGTGATTCTCATGAGTCTTTGGGTTGCCTTTTCAGATAGGAATAAATTACATAATTCTTGACAAGTGGAAACCATGTGTTTTCCTTTTCCCACCGGAACACGCATGAGTGGTTTTTGTCGAGCTCCCTTCCACATTTTACAATTCATAATTCGCCCTTTTCTGTTTGAGGGGAACCTGTTTTTCCCAGTGGTCCACAGGATCTTCTTGCCGTCAGCTTTGTGGCTGTTTCTGGTTTTAAGTGCAACAATGGAACTTGTGAACGCTGAGAAGCCGGCCAGCAGCTCATTAATCCCTCGGGAGAAGCGAAGCGAGTTGAGTGCTGCGAACCGGCGCATTTTTTCATTCGAAAAATGTCTGCCAAAACGATCACATCCACCCGTCTCGCTTTCCCGAAGGATCGCCTGCTTGTCGGTGGATTGGAAAGCTACTGCAAGGCAAAACCTATTTTCTCAAGACTCCCACAGCCCGTGCCAGGACTATAGAAACTGCTTTGGGTCCATAACATTCTGGACTTTATAAGTAGTGAAGTTGACCGCACCGCACCATTGCACCTGTGGCATTTTTCCCTTCAGCTTTTTCTTTTCTCACTGGAATTCATTGGGAGCGATCACGTACTCACATCTTTGAAGTAACTGTCCAAGTGTTGATCTGAACACTGGAATAATGTGTTTCATTTCTGATTCAAGTGCTTTTACGAATTCATTTGTCATTGTATTTGTGCGTTAGCGTGTTCGATGCAATGCATTTTAGTCTCAGGCTGATGTCAATGTCAGGGTTAACCGTGCGTTCGCGCTATTCGAACAAGGGGGTCGCATTGTGGTTGATCTTGGGGAAGGGAGGTCCGCATTGGTGGTGGAGTGGGATTAGTAATTTGTTGAGTGGAGGTGGGTGAGGCATTGGTTTTTGAGTGATTTTGGAGGATGTAATGTACAGCGTGGGGCGGGATGGGGTTAGGATAGGTGGTTAGGTGGAAGGAGAGAAAATTAGCCGTTTCGTGGCACACGGAGCTAGGTTGTGTATGGGCTGGTCTCAGAATCAAATACTATAGAAGCAGCCATGATGGCGAGGGTGGCGGTCGGGGTAGGCTAGGCAGGGTTGTATTGGGGGAGCCTCCTGAGTCATGGTGGTGGTGGGGGTCGCATCGAGACCCCCCTAAAGGAGGGGGTCGCGAAATTTTCGAAAATGTGCGAACGTCACGGTTGACCCTGGTCAAAGTCCGCGATTCGTCACGCGATTCGTGCGAGTCGCGCTACGGATCGCGGACTCTGTCAGGGGAACCAACCAAGGGCGCCTGTCAGCACAAGAGCGAATCTTCAGCATGCACGTAGAGTGTCACAGTAATCCACGTTGGCACTAACAAGATGCGCAATCGGATCAGAGCAATGTGCAGGTGTCAGGTCTCCTTCAAACGGCAGTTGAACAAGTGCGGACACCCACACTTCTAACAAACTATGCAACAACTGCACTGCACATTGCATGTCCCACGCTGACGCAGGTTAAGATAAAATGCGAGCTTGAATTTACTCCCATCCACTTGTCTGCGTGCTCTTATCGAGATAGGGTGAGCTCGTGAATTCCAATTTTTCACGGAAAAAATTCGTTCTTCCTCTCTTCTCCCACCTCTATCTCTTCGGCTCACAAATTTTTCGTTTGACACCGAACGCTACCATTGCATTGATGAGCACGGACAAGCGGTCCGAATTGCCAGCAGCTGCACCCCGTCCCCTCCCCGGCCCCTCCCCGGCCTTGCCCACCAACGGAGCACAAAAGCTTTTCGGTAAGCATTCGGAACATTACCATTGTTTAATAATTGTTATATCTATCATAATTAAAACATCACAAATTTCTATTCATAAAATACTCGAAGGGTACTAATAGTCATGTGAAAGGCGGATCCACTGTAAAACCGCGTTTACGGCTCAAATGTTCCCTGGAATTCTATAATTCTTGGCGTCACCCTTCAGCATTTTGAAGGAAGTCAATCGCGCTGATACATCTCTCGTCTGCCTGAGTTGTGAGGCCTTGTAGACCTTTTAACTTTGATAGCGCGTCTGCAAACCCTTTTCCAGGTGTGTGCTGAGAAACCCTCCCGGTGGATGTTCGCAGAATTTTTTGGGTAGCTTGCTCTTTACGCGTGGTGATAGTATGTTATGTACATGAATATAAATACAATAACGATAAATATTCCTCCAATTCCTGTTGGTTAGTTACCTTCCACCTCTTTCCAGTGATAATATTAATTCCTCATCCCTATACCACGACACGTAAATAATTGTAAAGCAATACAAATTTATTACGGTGCCATAACAGTGCGCGTCAATTGTATATGCCACCCCCTGATTTTTTCAGTTTTCTGACTTATTTGGAAATTTCGTAAATCGGCATAGCAACCATCGTTTTCGGCGTGTCGGAAAACTAAGAATGGTGTTGTTTGATTTTGGTTAACGCGTGGATTTGAATTGCTCTGTTCTTTTGAAGAAAATGGGCCGCGTCAATTGCTTATGCCATCCTAAAGTTTCTTCAGAATTTCTCATGTCTCTAACGCTATTCAGCTACGGGTGCATGCAGTACAAATGAGGAAATCCTCCACTTATGCATGCAATGCACACAAATGGTGGAGCATTTATAACTAATTAGTTCGGAATATTAGCCCTAATACTGGACGGTAGCAGCATGAAAACGCTTTATCAGAGAAAGTGCTGTGTGCTCACTCTTGCGATCGCTCCTGCTGCTTATTGTAGAACTCATCGAGGAGTGTATCCAGGCAAAACTGGGGAAATTGAAGTGCTCAAGGAGCTCTTAAATTCTCATTTTCCCGCTTTGAATCCGTGGTCAACTTTATTTGTGGTCTTGGCTCCCTGCGAAGCTCGAAGCGTTCACGCTCACAAAGTCTCTGTTCAGAGAGAATATGAGTTGCACTCACAATCCCGCGTAGTACCCATCGCCGAACTTTGTCGGATTCTCTCTGGAAAAATTTTCGTACCGAGCGAACGAAAATGATGACATGGGCCAGTTGTAACTTTGTACGGGACACCGAAGTGGTGGCATGGGCCATCATTGCATCGCCTTGATAAGAAAACTTCTATCGAGTTCAGTGATGGGTACTACGCGGATTGTGAGTGCAACTCATATTCTCTCTGAACAGAGACTTTGTGAGCGTGAACGCTTCGAGCTTCGCAGGGAGCCGAGACCACAAATAAAGTTGACCACGGATTCGAAGCGGGCGGGAAAATGAGAATTTAAGAGCTCCTTGAGCACTTAAATTTCCCCAGTTTTGCCTGGATACACTCCTCGATGAGTTCTACAATAAGCAGCAGGAGCGATCGCAAGAGTGAGCACACAGCACTTTCTCTGATAAAGCGTTTTCATGCTGCTACCGTCCAGTATTAGGGCTAATATTCCGAACTAATTAGTTATAAATGCTCCACCATTTGTGTGCATTGCATAAGTGGAGGATTTCCTCATTTGTACTGCATGCACACCGTAGCTGAATAGCGTTAGAGACATGAGAAATTCTGAAGAAACTTTAGGATGGCATAAGCAATTGACGCGGCCCATTTTCTTCAAAAGAACAGAGCAATTCAAATCCACGCGTTAACCAAAATCAAACAACACCATTCTTAGTTTTCCGACACGCCGAAAACGATGGTTGCTATGCCGATTTACGAAATTTCCAAATAAGTCAGAAAACTGAAAAAATCAGGGGGTGGCATATACAAATTGACGCGCACTGTATATAAATTCGTATATACAGGAAATCTAATATTTATAGTGTCGGTGGTGCGAGCATCGCAAAGTAAGACCATTCGTCTGCTCACGGCCGCTGACAGAGAAGGCGTTTTTATGGGAAAACGCCTGCTCGGGTATACGCCGTGCACCTGTCTGTGGACAGAAGTCGCACTCGCATTTGAAAGTCCTCCATTTTCCTGAAGAAGGTGTTAGTATCGTGACTGAGTTGCATTGTACTGTTATATGGTACTCTTGTTTCACTTCCCCATGAACTGCTCTACACTTTGTTCTCCTTGGGATTTCAGGAATGTTCGATCATCGAAGACAGACCATGTTTTTGCACTACGCTGTAACAAAGTTTTTGGCTATTGTAATCTTGATCTATGCTGTCGAGCGAAAGCGCCGTCCGTGTATTAAGGATAATAATGGCTGATAGTGAGACTTATAATGCTCTGCATGCTCTAATGCTCCCATGGAGCTCTTGTCTGTGTGACTCTCCGACAGCTGCACGGTGCAGAGCTCCTGGAGAACATTAGAGGTGAAAGTGCACTCCCGGACACTGCACTTTTCAAGCCGTCTTGCAGCCCCGTCTGTGGATACGACCCCCTCCCTTTCGTTCGGCTGAATACGACCCCCTCGTTGTTCTTTGCGCAACGGGCGGTTGACCCTGATACCACCCATAGAAGATTGCAGAGATCCGGGAAAAATCCAGAAAGAGCGCAAATTGAGTGTTTCAGAACTTTCTTTCCAACCTAATATTTGCGTTCGAATTTGAATATCGGTCCTCGTTGGAAGTTGGGCAACACCTAAACCCCCTCCGGGGAATTATTGCTGCCGTAATCTTCATCAATTGCTTCATTACATTCCGCATGTATAATGTTTTGTCACTCGGCGTTCCATCCACAGTAAGCGAGCCATTGTTCTACGTTTCGCGGCTGCGCGTGAAGTGACATTGTGCACCTTCCCGTTACACGTTTGTTAAATTAGTCCACTAGCAGCCAGTTCAGGATAGATTGCCACTCCAAGCGAACAGTAACAGCGCAGGATGTGCAACAGTCTAGCACCTTGATATTTTATGTCGCCCATATGACTACCGAACATTACCCAACGCTATGCTCGCAGCTACATCCGTATCTGCGAGATTTAAAAGTTTGTTCTATTGGCCAACGAGTTGACGGTCGGTTTCCGACATGGTTATGCAAGTTAACGAGCTGTTACGCAGTTACTATGCCAATTCGTACTCAGTTGGACGATCGCCATGAACTCTGTTCATAATGATTCATTTATCGCGGTTTTACCGCGATCTCACGGTCGATTTTTATAAGCAATATTATTAATCATTGTATATGTTAGCCTGAATTAGCCTAATCGATTGGAATCTCAGATGCTCGTCACAGCACGTGCGCATTCCTTCGCCGGAGTAAGAAGTCGAAAGGGACAAAAGAAGAAACTGCCAGCTGCATGGACCGGCATAAAGGGACCCCGGGACGGTCCTCTGGGTTCCAGTCTTCAGCGTCAGCTTTGCACCGATCTTCCCTTATTCTACATTTATTCGCTGTTTTTATCTCGTATTAATTCTGTATTTTATCAGATAAAGTGCGCCTTGGGTACGTGTTATTGTATCGAGGATATAACACATTTGATCGAGAGTAATTCCGCGTGGCACGAGAGCTGCACTATATATATACAATATCTATAAATTCTTATATGGTGCATCGGTCCCATCCAAGGATCTGGACCGAAACGAACGGTACGCCTTTAATTGCATTTTCTTCATTTCTTGGTCTACGGCGCCAGTTGAGGGTGCGCCATACATCCTACAACCCTAGAAATTCTCATTCTTGCACATCCATTTTCTGAATTTCTACTTACATCGTTCAAACGATTCGATTTGGCAAGAGTCCATTAGTTCTCATTCACAAAGGAACTTTTGCTATCTTTCACCGAATTTTCTTCAAATAGCATAGTCTCAATTAGCACCCTTTGCCTCCATGTCCGGTCCCACATCATTGAGATCAAACAAAGCAACCCTCACAAGGCACTGCAATAATTTGAAACGTTTGGCAGATGAGTGTAAGAGTCTAGAAGAAATACCACTGTCATCTCTTCAAAACCCCGAGACAAATCAAAAAATGCACTCTTCTGTATTTGCACTAATCACTACTGCCAAATTAGTAGAAAATGCACTGGCCGTATTCGTGGCATCGGTAGACTCCCTGGGTGATGCGCTTACACAAGAGCAACATGATCAGGCGCAGGAGCACGTAGATAAAGCGCACACCATTCTTGACGTTGCGCAAATCTTAGCCACCACGTTAGAGGCTGCATTAGTTGGAGCACAGAATGCTCCCAAAATCGACCCACAAACCTCTAACGCTAACGATTCTCCTACTATGCACATAGGGGCATCCAAACCGATGCTTCCTGCCATTCCAGTGCCCACGTTTTCCGGCAAAGTCTGGGAGTTTGACAATTTCTGGACTCTTTTTGAGGCAAACATCCACAGCCAACCTCTCCCACCTCTTATTAAATTCAACTATTTGATGAACGCCTTGAGAGGAGAGGCACGCGATTGTTTGCGCAGATTCAATGTAACGGCTGACAATTACACGCATGCTGTTAGTGCTCTTTGCGCAAAATACGGTAATGAGTCACGATTGATCGATTCATTGCAATCACGGCTTGAAAGCGCACGTGCTGAAAAGCCGACGATAGAAGAACAAAGAAGCCTCCTCGAATGCATCCTACCAACAGTGACCCAGTTAGAACAGAAAGGGGTTTCCCTCAATGGGTCCTTCATTACACAGAAAGTGTTGTCAAAATTCCGCCCCGATATCCAACGCAAGGTGCTAGAGCGGCGTCTTACGGGATCATCGAATGAAAATACCTGGGTTATGCGCGAGTTATTGGCAGACCTGGAGAAAGTGATTGAAACTGAAGAGCGGATTAACTATATGATGCAGAAGACTAATAAGTCGAACCAAATTCGTTCCTCAGATCTTAAGGGGGGTCCTAAACCAAACTATGTTCAAAGAGGAACCTCATCTTGCATTTTCTGCGGCGCTAGTGACCATAAGTCATGGGCATGCACAAAATTCAGATCAGTGGAAGATAGGAGGAAATTTTTTCGTGACCAGGATAGGTGCATGAATTGCGGCCTATCGGGTCATTATACAAAATCTTGCACCAGAGAGGGTTGCAAATCATGTAATGGCAAAAAACATCATCACACGCTCTGCCCTTCGCGCCAAAAAGTTTTGCGCTTCAATCCACCTCAACAGGAACAGCGCAAAAAGGGACCAAATGAAAATCCAGCAAAAATAGAAACACGCCAACGCGCTTTTTCTAGTGGAAATCAGCAGTCTAGAAAGCCCACATCTGCACAGGCGCACTCGGTGGACACCGAAATATGCGCACCCGAACGACATGGCTTACAGGAACCCAGCCAGGGTACCAACCCAATTGCCCTCCTTTCCACAAGTAAGAATCTGGAGACTTGGGGGAAAGAAGTGGCTGTGCACGATGGCAAAAATAGTGTCCTCCTATTAACCGGCGTGGCCAAAGTTAAGCACCCGGTAACTAATCAGTGGAAGGAAGTCGAGCTTTTACTAGATACTGGTGCAGATGAATCTTTTATCGCTAGCGAATTGGCTGACCAATTAGGACTGGTGCGCAATGCCCAAAAGGAGCTCAATGTGTATAGCTTCGGTGCAGAGAAGCCCAAGCACATCACATCTGACCTAACCACACTGGAAGTGTGGGATATGCATGGTACAAAACATACGCTGCGCCTGCGCACTGCACCCCGGCTTATGGCAGTTAGCAAGGTTGCGCAACTTGAGACCAGGGATTTGGCATTTATTGCGCAGCGTAAGATACGCCTGTCGAAGTTGGAGGGGGGACATATATCGAGGCCACAGATTCTTCTGGGATGTGACCAACTGTGGACACTTTTGGATGTCCCAGATCCACGATATAAACTACCCTCAGGCTTACAACTTATCCCTTCTAAGCTAGGCTATTTGCTCACAGGAAAACAAACGCGAGAGCCTACTTGCACGAAAAAGGAAGCCAAAGAACCCCCCACAATAGTGAACTCCCTCGTTCATTTTGATGAAGATTTGGAACGATGGGACAAATATTGGACCATGGACTCCGCAGGTGTGTGTGAGTTCACCGGGACGAAAAACGCTGAAAAAGAGGCGATCAACGCCAAAGTTGCCGCGTTTTTCGAGGATACTATTCAAAAACGCCCAGATGGATACTTACGTGCGCTTCCCATATAAAGAAGATCACCCCCCATTGCCAACGAATAGAGCCATTGCACTCAAACGGTTACATTCAGTCATTGAGTTTCTTAAAAAGACACCTGCACTTATGGAAGCTTACGACAAAACCTTTAGGGAGCAAAAAGAAAAGGGAATAATAGAAGAGGTTCCCAATGCCCCATGTGCAGACGGTGTTGTTTTGCATTATATCCCTCATCAACCAGTGATAACACCTCATAAGGAAACCACCAAATTGCGCATAGTATTTGATGCTTCTGCACACTTCAAAGAAAGTCCATCCTTAAATGATGTCCTCCATCAAGGTCCCCTTATACTTCCTGACCTGTACGCTATGTTGCTAAGGTTTCGAATACCCAAATATGTTATTATCTCCGACGTTGAAAAGGCATTCCTCCAAATTCACCTGCAGGAGGTTGATAGAGATGCGACTAGGTTCCTATGGGTGAAAGATCTTACTGCGCCAATTGATGAAGACAACATTACAACTTTGCGCTTCACTCGGGTAACCTTTGGACTCAACGTTTCCCCATATCTCCTCAGTGGAACTATTCAGCATCATCTCAATAATGAGGTGCAAGATCGTGACCTCGCTGAAGAAATTCGGGAAAACCTATATGTCGACAACCTTGTGCTCTCCAGCAGAACCGAAAGAGAGTCAAGAGAAAAATCCCAGAAGGTGCATCAAATATTTAAGGAAATAGGAATGAATCTGAGAGAATTTCTCTCCAATGATGCCACTTTACGTGACCATTTACCTAAAGACTCATATGCAAACTCCACCATGCACAAGGTCTTGGGAATCCCATGGGACGCGCAAACCGATTGCTTGAGTATATCCTGTCCGGCACCTTCCATCAAGACCCTCACTAAACGCTTAGTTGCGCGACAAATTGCTTCAATATACGATCCATTAGGATGGCTCGTGGCCTTACTGATGCCAGCAAAAAAGTTCCAGCAAGATCTCTGGAAGCAACGGTTCACATGGGACGAGGAGTTGCCACCAACAGTCTGCGCCCAATGGAACGCTATTACCAAAAATATGGATGGATTTCAAAAATCTTTCCCTAGACGCTTTAGTGGCTATAGCGCTCCGCGCAATCTGGCCGTTTTTGCAGATGCCAGCGAGAACGCAATTGCTGCATGTGCTTACATTTTCAACGAAGTTTCGTCCACTTTGGCTATGGCAAAGGGCAAGTTGCCTTCTATAAAATCAGTTACCACGATGCCA
Source organism: Ostertagia ostertagi (assembly GCA_036418205.1). Lineage (NCBI taxonomy): Eukaryota > Metazoa > Nematoda > Chromadorea > Rhabditida > Trichostrongylidae > Ostertagia > Ostertagia ostertagi. The sequence goes on from MU882663.1 coordinate 10,997, forward strand.
AAATTGGAAATGAACGCGCTGACCTTGGCAATGCGCCTTGCCCTTTCCGTTACACAGGCGCTAGAGTCCCGCATCACTGAAGATCCGTGGACAATATATGTATTTTCTGACTCACAAATCGTGCTCAATTGGCTAGGTTCGTCCAAGACAGCAGGTTTAGGAGTTCTAGTCACAAACAGATTGCGCGAGATTCGCCGCATCGTCCACCAACTAAGGCAAAAAGGCGTTATGGTAACCTTCGCTTATGTGAACACTCTAGATAACCCTGCAGATGCGGGGACTCGTGGGCTCTCTAAGGCACAACTTGATAATCATATTTGGTGGAATGGCCCAAGTTTTTTGACTAAACCAGTAGAGGAATGGGACACCACAACATATCACCTTGCTCTGAACGAAGATTCATCGGAAGATAGTGCAGTTGACAACAAATATCCGACCGTTAATGCTGTAGCAAGTGAAACCCCCGGAATCACCGACATACTTGATTGGAAGCACTTCAGCTCCTTCCTCGTAGCAAAAAGAGTTATGGCACAAGTCTTACGTTTCATAAAAAGACTAATACGCCCCCTCGATGACATGGTTAAGAAAAGAATTTTCACCAACATTCCTGAGCTTAAATGTAGTTTAAACGTTACAGATCACTCCAGCGGTACGGAACTTCGAGCAGCACGCCTTTCGATAATTCGTAATCATCAGTTGGTGCACCTTTCTCACAGGTACAGAAAGTCAATGGAAAATACTCTAAGATTATATGAGGATGAGCACCATCTATGGAGATCAAAAGGACGGTTAGGAAATGCGCTAATTGGAGAGGAGGCCAAAAACCCCCTTTTCATTGCACCCAATACACCTCTAGCCCAACTGATTATCCGCGCGAGTCATGAAAACTATCATAGTGGTATTGAACATACAATTAGTAATGTAAGAATGCAATACTGGGTACCAAAATTGCGCCAACAAGTGCGAAAAGTCATCAATTCCTGCGTCAAATGCAGACGCTTTAACGCACTACCATACCATTACCCAGAGACGTCAGATCTTCCCTCTCGACGAGTAGTAAGATGCCGTCCCTTCCAGCATACCGGCCTAGACTTCTTTGATCTCCCCTCATGTAAGGAAAACGATAAAGTGGTGAATCTTTACGGTTGCATCTTCACATGCACAGTTACCCGTTTGATTCACATCGAAGTCGTACGAAGCATGACCACCGGGGAATTCATACATGCACTTCGACGATTCATAGCGCGTAGAGGGCTTCCAGAGACAATAACCTGTGACAATGCACCCACATTCTTGCTCGCTAAGGACATACTAAACCAAGCAGCACCCGAGATAAATCTTGACATTAGGCGCTATGTAACCAATCAAGAAATTCAATGGTACAACATAACACCGTATGCGCCATGGCAGGGAGGGTTCTATGAACGCCTTATTAAGTCTATTAAGCACGCTATCTATAAGGTATTGCGAGGATCTAATCGTCGTTCCCTTGACGACATCCTAACCCTTTCTGTCGAAGTGGAAGCTAGTCTCAATTCTAGACCACTCACCTACCAGGGCGCTGCACATGAAACAATGAGCTCCATTCGACCGGTAGACTTTGTATGTCCAGAAATGACCTTGACACTCCCTATTTCCGAGGCCATCGCCGTGGCCGACCACGACCCTGACTATCTGCCTCAGGAGAAAAGATCATTCCAATACCGGCAGCAAGTAATAGAGTCGCTACATTCGTCTCATCAAGAAACAGAGCGATTCTGGGAAATTTGGCGGCAACAGTATCTGCTTGCTTTGCGCGAAACACATCGAAAAAACATCTCTAATAACCGCCAGGGTAAAGCAAATCCAGACATCGGTGACATAGTCCTTGTTTGCGACCCCGTGCTCCCTAGAAACGATTGGAAAATGGGTCGTATAACTAGTGTTAAGCGCGGTACCGATGGCGAAATACGCGAGGCTGAACTTCTTACGAGCACAAAAAGGAAAATTCGCCGCCCAATAAATTTACTTGTGCCCCTTGAAATCCAAGAAGCTCGTTCAAATGGCACCCAAACACCAGCACATTTGGAGCCAACCAATGTCGAGAGCACCGAATATCACCAAGGGGACTCAGACGGACGTACCCACCGTTATAATTTGAGAAAACGAAAACCATCACGTACGAGCACCAAGCAGTCACATCGTCAACTATGTGCACTGTTAGGAGATCATCCCCTAAATGGTTTCTCTTCCATATTATGACCATCCTTTTCATTCCTGCTGTAACTGGCAATACCACAGATTCCTTGCGCCTGACCTGCGGCGAGAAAGGGGTCACTATCCATGCAACAAAACCGCAGCACTTTGAAATTTGTGCAGATCAGATGTGCAAGTTCCAATATGTTGCCGGAAATTCCCATCTGATTAAGTTTCCTCCCGAGATAACTTTACACGACTATGAAGTGCTACTTAAATGGGATGCGGGAGGTCATCTAGCCGTAATTGAGACAACGTGTAAAGCCATTGACTTTTGTGAAAATATTGATTGTCGAATCTGCGCATCGGTCTTATTTAATCCCGAATGTTGGCCTCTTGGAGCCATTCTTACGCTAGGAGTTGCACTGTACACCATAGTGGCTCTTCTTTATGTACTTTTGTATGTCCCAATAACGATTGGGAAACCAATACGCATCATTTTTGGGAGCTTGAAATATCTCATAGTGCACTCCTTAGCGTGCGCAGGGGAATGTTGCCTACGACTGATTCGTCGAGCACGAAGGCGCAATAGAGCGACATCAATTTCTCGATTTACTGTTGCGCTCGCTATTGCCATGACACTCATATTGCCGGAAACCCTAGTTGCAAATGCCTGCCAAGACGTCGACATTCTAGAGCACCAAACTACTAAATGCACAAAAAGCAAGCTAAGCGAGAAATGCACGGTGACATTGTCAGAGGTTCTGAAGCTGAACACTTTCAAACAAGAGGCCTGCTTGCGCCTTATCAAAAATTCGACTTTGATAGCGAATCTAAAAATTCGCTGGAAAGGGCTATATTTGAAATGCGAGCAAGAAACTTTGTATTTCACACGCTCGACCGTCCTTGAAGTCGTGGACAGCAAGCGATGCCCCACCATGGGATCGTGCGGTGATGAGAAATGCGCGAGTATAAACACCTCCACATTGAATAGAAGAATTGGCAGAAGGTAACATATACCCGGGAAAAACCAAATGCTTCGAATCCTGTGGGGGATTTGGATGCGATTGCTTCTATCCAAGTTCCGGTTGCCTTTTTTATCGAATATTTGCTAGACCACGCGATTCAAAGGTTTATGAAGTATTTCGATGTATGCGCTGGACAGAAACAACGCACCTAGAAATCTTACTGGAGGAAGTTTTTACAGGGAGGAACTCTTCACATTTCTTTGTGGACGTTCACCCTAACGTTCCCGTCAGTCTACCCTTTATGCGCATAACTATGACGCTGTTAACATTGCCTCCCACACCGAAACTTAACAGTGAGTTTGTTACCGACGGAGTAGAAACTGCGCTATTAACTCAAGCAGTAGCTCCAAGTCTTAAGTGTGGATCACGGTTAGACGCAGAGTCGTTGAATTGCACCTTTAAGGAGAACTGTATTTGCACTCCCGCAGAATTCAAAGTCCTGTGTGAATGCGACGACTCAGATATTGCGCAAGAGTTTGGCAATATTCAGCAAAAGTTGCCTATAAAAACAGCCTATTGGGAACTTTCAAAGGGAAAAGAATCACCATTGACCGCAAAAATCCCACAAATGGCTTCCTCAGAAATCGTAATCAACTTTCATCGCGCCATGGACACTGCACATGTAGAAATCAGCAACCACCACTGCGCCGTAGGCGACACTACTTTGAAAGGGTGTTACCGCTGCGCAAAAGGCGCGGTAGCTATGGTTCGATGCACCTCGGAAGAAAGTACTTTAGGAGAAATTCTTTGCGCGCACCACTCATTCGTAATACCGTGCGCTCCCGATGGACCCAAGTCTGTCCTCCATTTTCAGTTAGATTCAGCGCGTCATCATTTTGAATGCACAATAACGTGCGGTCGAGAAAAACAAGGCTTTAAGATCAGCGGAATCCTGAAATATGTCAATTATTTCGATTATCCCAAATATACAATGCTCGATGGTAATAGCACAATTTATAACGAGTTCGAATGGCCCGATCTTGCGCACATCAAAGATGTCATATTTGGATGGTATAAAGTTCTCCTTGTAACGGTGGTAACAGTAGCTCTATTGTTGGGCCTGACCTACATTTTCATCAGCACTATGGGGTTGCGCCTTTTCACCGGCATACTGTGCATACTGAAAGCAGTCCTTTGCGCCCCATTTCGTGCAGTATGCGCCATGCTTCGCTTTCTGAAACGCGAACCGTTCACTGTGCATGATCAGGCCAAGAAGAGATCTTAGGCCTTAGTGAATGATGGGATTTTTCATATTCATAACCACATATAGAATTTAGCGACGGTTTTTAGGTTTAGAAGGTACCTATAAAGCAAAAAAAATAATAAGAGCACAAAAACATATGTATTATTATTTCTTTTTATTACCACGAGCACCAATTTAGAAAATGGACACCGAACCCGAACGAGGATCTGCTGAGCAGCAACTCCGTGAACTTCAGCAGGCGCTTCCACCACTGCCTGCACCGACAGATCTGCATGATAAGATCATTCGATATTGTCACGATTTTCATGATTGTTTGCAAGCTGTTGTCACCCTTGAAAAGCGCTTAAGAGCACTACGACTTTCTCGAGAACCACTACCCTCCAGGCGGCACGAAGCACAATACCTGGAATTGCACGCGGATCACCTGCGACTACGGTTCCTCTACGTTCGGACTCAGTTACGCACCCTATACACCTTGCCACCAATTCTAATAGCAATGCACCAAATGAAGGAAAGCGAATGGAGAAGCTTGATCCGTGCACCACATGAGACTATCGACGGTAAGACCTTACTGGTCAAGCTGAACGACATCGAGCAGGTGGCAGCCGACCAACTAAGCAATATCGCAGGGATAAACTCTTCGCTGCAAGAGCTGCAGAGAGATTTCCAGTGCGATGAGCAGGACGAGAAAGCCCGTTTTGAGCAAGAAATATGCACTGGCATAAAACGTATACAGGAGGCCATTGACGAATTGCCGGAGCACATCTACAAAAGAATGCGCCAGCATCCAGAAGCTACTGTGGCGGCGGAGGGCCTCGTCGGCGAAAAGATCAGGGAAGAGCAGATCATTGAGCAGAACGCCGAGTATGCAGAAGGAGTGCACCAGGGCGACGAAGAGGATCCCAATGCACCTGATGATGCGGAATCGATGGAGGAGTCCATTCCAGAACTCGTCGAAGATGAAGAATTTGACGACGAGGAGGACCTTCAAGAGGAGGTCAATGCACCTGAAAATGACCAAAGAGATGAGGGGGATGCGCAAGAGGGCGATCCGAGAGACCTCGGAGATGCGCCTCAGAATGACCCTCAAAATGAGCAACGTGCACCTGAGGGAGAAGCTGAAGGTGACCCACCCCACGTAATACACCTGCGCCGGATCGAGTGGGAAGTGCGGAGCGCCAGACAAGTTATGATAGATCTAGATGACATCGTGGCGGACCTCTATAAAGAACAGACATGTCCTTCGAGGAAATCTCGAAATGGAAAGATCACGAAACGGGAAGAGAGGTTCATGCCCTGCACATTCTGCGGCGTCATGGGAGTGCACTATTCTGACTCATGTCCCGTAGTCACTTCAATAGATGATCGCAAGAGCATCGTGTCCAGAGATCACAGATGCGAACGTTGTCTTGAAAATGACTGTCCTCAAACTGAAGCATGCACCAAGTACACTCAGAGATGTTTCTACTGCACCCAAACCGGTCATCACTCGGCCCTTTGCAAACTTCCCGACCGTAGCGATGAAGTTCGCAGCAGGATTCGAGCAGCAACTCGCGCCAGATGGGAGGCTCGGGAGAGGATGGAATACTGGCAAGACCAGCTCAGACGCTTCTGGGAAGAGAGGTGAATAATTGGCGCTGGGGAATATCGCGGTTTTACCGCGATCTCACGGTCGATTTTTATAAGCAATATTATTAATCATTGTGTATGTTAGTCTGAATTAGCTTAATCGATTGGAATCTCAGATGCTCGTCACAGCACGTGCGCATTCCTTCGCCGGAGTAAGAAGTCGAAAGGGGACAAAAGAAGAAACTGCCAGCTGCATGGACCGGCATAAAGGGACTCCGGGACGGTCCTCTGGGTTCCAGTCTTCAGCGTCAGCTTTGCACCGCATCTTCCCTTATCTATATTTGCTCATGTCCTGTGTCCATTGTCTTCAACGACTTCGACTTACTTCTACTGTCCAGGAATTGAAAGATCTCCTGGATAAGAGTCTGCAATCTTTGATTGTTTCGTTTCTGACCGTGATGTCCTGAATAACTTCCGAAACAATAGCTTTAGTCTGCTCGAAACTCTGCAACGGTGTTAGCTTCCGAATAATCGTGTTATTGAAAGTCAAACTGACGACCATATCCTTCTCGTTTGAAGGAGTGCGAAGCTGCAGGCGTTTGAGAAGACGAGGGCGTTTCTGCCTTAACGGCTTGAATAATAAAATTGAGATCTCTAGGATCTAGAGAAAATAACAGTATGTAGTACATCCTCCCGGTAGACCTTTTCTTCGACTTCTTGAATCGCATGGAGCTGATTCCCTCCTCATCTAATGTAATATCTCGATCGTTATGCATCTCTGACGATTGACGGCGAGACGTGAAAACAAACCGCTCTTGGCTTGCGCAATAGCCTGGATGACTAGCCATCCGGGCTATCCAGGGATCACACGTCTTCGCACCAGAGATCACGCTCTTGCAAAACATCGCGTGATCTCATGTTGTTATGGTACAACATGTGATCCCTGGTACCATGTACTGTACCAATTTCACAATAGTTCAAAACACCACAAACCTGCAAATGCAGCGCCAGACCTGGGCTTATTCAGTTGGTTTTGTAAACCAGATAGTTAGCAGAGACAGCTGTATAAATGTTTCGAGCCCTAATGATGTGAAATCAATGATAAATACGGTCTGCATAGTTAATGGAACACAAGACAATTAAAGAGTGAGTGGGCCACCTTTTCTTCTTCTATAAATCACAGCGTATTTAAGTATGATTCGGTTTACAAAATGAATTTCGATGTAGAACGGTTCATGGTTTGAACGCCGTTACGATGCTGCGTAATCGATCCCATTGGATTCCGAAGGCTGACCTTGCATGGAGTTCTATGGCGAGATTTTCACACCGGCATCGGCACATGCTGAATCTTCTCAGTATATGCTAGAAGATGTGCTACTTCGCAGGCTAGCGTTTGCACTAGTGCGAGAGCGTTGGGCGACGAGTCGAAATTTGGCAGCCAACAAGATCCCTTTTGCTCGACCAAAATCTTCAGCCACATCACGCCATAGTATCTCCTGCCTTCTTTGTACCAAAACTGTCGTTGCGTGAGAGGGACGGCAGAGGAAATACATAAATAAATTATGAAGTGATGTAAAACTTCAAAAACTCTTTGACTTTTTGTAAATTTACCCAAGAGAGTTTTCGACCAAGTTGTGAATTTCGGCCAAAAAATCCTGACCATATCCCAGTTCTTCTAGAAATTTTGCTGATTACATTAGGATTGATCCCTTTTACAAGCACCATGCAACGCTCTTTCTCATGTGCGGTTACGGATTATTAACTTCGAAAAATCCTGGGAAGGGTTGGCCGAAGTTAAGGATCCCTAAGCGTTGTTTGGCCAAATGTGAAGATAAGACCTCTCTGAAATGATGTTTGATGGTGTCAAGAAGTGTCGGTCAGTATTGGGCGAAAGTTGGTGGAGGAGGGGGGGGGTTGAGAAGTCATAGATTGGGGGTTGCATACTCCTGTCGCTCAGTATACCAGCTAAATTACGTGCGCACTAAAAGCTAGAGCTTGTTGCCCACATCTTTCAGTTATATCTTATTTACCGTTCACCCGAATTCCATCATTAACCTTGTTCTTTAGTCTAGGAATGCAACTATTGGGTAGAATCAAAACGTGTTGCGTCGAAGGGTGCACGCGAGGAGAGCTGTGGCTCCTCCTGAGTTTGGAAACAAGAGCAGCTAGATCACATCTAATGCTTCTGCAAACAAATGCAGAATACTGTTTAGCGAAGTTATGCATGCAAAATTACATATTTTGCGTACAGGATTTTGCATTGCATGCAAAATGTGAATCGACTATAACAAGTGAAAAAAGACATGGAAAAGCGAGCGCAAGCGCAAATGCTTTGATATTGAAGCAGATAGCAAACTCTACACTAGAATTGCCGAAAACTAGTTTTCTACCGCGATGTCGCTGACGCCTGACCCCTAAGTTGATGCGATTGTAAAAAAAACACTTATAGAATTGATGTAGGATGTCCCCCATTACTAGCCTATTCTGCGTTGTCCAAGGTGACCGCCCTCTTATGTAAAAGTAGCGCAAAACAGAAATGTCTCAAGCCAAGATCTTTGGGAACGTAGGATTTTCGGAAGTCGAAAATATTGATTCATAAAAAAAGTTGGCTTACTGCGGAGCCCGATTGCCTGGTAAGCAATGGCGTTTTCCTCTAGACGATAGTGTTTCCTCTGAATTTCCATGCTTCCACATAGCGTTATATACCGTCCGAAAGAAAAATACCTGCTCTACAAAATCTCTGGCTGCTTTCTGCTTCCATTTGTTGAATTTCAGACTTGCAAAATGAGAAGTCCAGCTGGCGAAAATAAGTGCCGGCACCCAACTTGAACTCTTTTTTTCTTTTGAAAGGAACCGATCAACGATGTACCCTGTTCTCAGTCGTGACCTCTCATAAATATTCCGATACTAGGTTATCCAAAAAGCCTTCCCGCGGTTCTTTCTGGTTTTTCTTGTCGACTTCCATGTCTTTAGGTCTATCTTGGGTCCGATCTACGAGAATGACCAAATTAGTGGGCATACTCTTCATACTAGCAACTGAATACTAGTTACGAATAGATCGAGCCCTCCGAGTCACAGAATGGCTCCCAAGAAACAAGAAAAGACCGCTAGGGCGGCCGCAAACCCGGTGGCCGACTCGTTTTCAAAATATTTCAGACAACGTGGCATACATTGGATGCAAGTTGCCAGAAATCGGGAAGCATGGAAGAGCTGTGGTCCCCGCTGAGAAGATCGCCAGCTGAAGGACTATCA
>MU882664.1:0-17232 GCA_036418205.1 Ostertagia ostertagi
GCGCCAGAACGCAAAAGTCGTCGATTCCGTTGCCTGGCTCGCGTTGACACCAGAGCAACCATACTTACAAGTGTTATGTGGGGTGGGACGGGGACATTGTTGGTGGGTGCCAGAAAGTGATAACAACTGATAAGGGCTGATAAGGCGCGTCAGAACGCAAAAGTCGTCGATTCCGTTACCTGGCTCGCGTTGACACCAGAGCAACCATACTTACAAGTGTTATGTGGGGTGGGACGGGGACATTGTTGGTGGGTGATGAAACGATAACAACTGATAAGGGCTGATAAGGTGCGTCAGAACGCAAAAGTCGTCGATTCCGTTACGCAGCGTTGACACTTGAGCGTTCCTACAAATTGTATGCTTACTTAATAGAATTCATTCGACTGCATAAACCTAAACAAGTCTTCAGCAAATGATAAGCTTCATTTCTGATGCACTATCAAGAAAACCCAAACTCATTAAACCGCTAATCCTTTCGGGGTTCTAAATAATGGTGAATGTAAATAAATGATAAGCCTTAGCTCCTCACTTATGTAAATAGGCATATTTCGTTTTATTTTGAGACTGACAGCAATCCTATTCACCGCTAAATTATCTTAATTCAAGAAGAATGCTGGATGTTTACAGTTGTGATCAATATACCAGTTCAGCTCCAGACGTTATCACGCGTATTCTCGATGAGCTTCAGCGAAACTGTGGAGGGTCTAACACAGTCAATAGTGAGATGGTTAATGGAGTATCTCATGCTGATATTCCATGGGTCCTCCAGTTTCGCTAAAGCCTGCCGTGTGATGCGCGCGATAGCGGGCGAAGCAAAACTGGTAAATAAAGATTACGCGTCATAAAACTGCTATGCTTACGCTTAGTATTGTAGAGCACAAAGTGTGCCCCTCCACCAAACTTGAATTTCACCTCCCCTACGCACGACTTTGAGTGGTAGTAGTATTCATCTCTGAAGTGAGCAGGAGTGTTAGTAAGCCGCGTATCGTGTTCTAAGGGTTTGAAACAAGGGTGACGTAATTCGTTGAGGAGTGAGCATAAATTCACCTAGGGCCTAAATAACTTTAACGCTGTCGCAAGATATGGAGCTGCTGTAGTGGCAATGCGTTTAGAACCGCGTGAAATTTCTCCTTTTTGTTATAAATGAGACTAAGCTTTAGGCAGGCGAGGAAAGACTCCGAGGTGCGTGAGCCACCCCTATTCCTCCGAAGTTCCTACCGCCTCCTGAGTTTAGTCCTAGAAAATTCTCCAAACCTTGGCGACCAAATCTGGTCCTATCTCCGTAAATGTCAAAGAAGTCGAGGTGGACATAGAATCATTAGACAAGCGATTTCTTTTTCACGATGTTTATTTCTTTAGTATTCTCGAGTGGATAGCTCTTAGTATATGCCGAAAAAAAAACTCTGGAACCCATGAATAAGCACTATAAAAGCGCAGCTGCCCGCTCTGAAGTGATTCCACGACGCATTGTTAGAGAACGTTCCGCGAAAGCAGAAACACGGATAAAAGAGCAGAGTGCAAATTTGAAAGAGGGGTGCCAAGAAACCTGACAGTAGGGAAAGAATTAAAACAAGAACACATCCCTGATAAAACCCCTTTTACAGCCGTAGTGCCGAGGCTAGTGCCAAGAAGAGAGCAGAGCGTAGTGCGAGACGCATACACCGCCCAGGTTTTGTTCCTCAAGGAGGAATGACAGGATTGGGACTCAACGCCTCTCTTAGTATGTACTGATCACCTCGGCAAAATTGGAGCTACAACTGTGCTTCCGAATCAATCCATCTATGAGAAATTTTTCGAAATAGCTTATCGTGGAATGTGTATTCAAGCTCATTTCTGCCAGAGACACATGCCAATAAAAAGGTCAAAGCTCTTATCCCTCGAAGACAGAACAATAATAGCTTCGATGGAGGTTGTTGTATGGGATCTTCTGCAGTGCCCTTTAAACATCCAACACCTCTTCAACATAAAGATTAGAGCAAACAATGAGAACATTCATTGCTGTTCTCATTCGGAACTCTAATGTTTCTTAAAACATTAGAGTTCCGAATGAGAACGAAAAGGATAGAGCTTCAGGAGCTGGTGATGTTTTGGGATGCGCTACACATTTATTCCAATTTGAATCGTACTCAATCCTGAATGCGAACTGGCTCATACAATGGCTTGTGGAGGTCAGCCTATGTGCAAGGCCGGGTTTTTCGGACCTGATACCAAGCAACCTTCATTAATGTTGGTCCAAAAGATCAGTTCCGAAAAGCACGAACTGGTGGAACTTCTAAGGGCGTCGAACTTTACTCATGGTCAGTAGAATCCGAATCCGGATTCATGTGGTGAGCGACGCCGGTTTCCAGTACGTTTTTACCACCGCCATCGGTGAAAAATGTCTTGATCTCTACTAATGACTAGTGACTACAGTGTAGCTTATTCCAAAATCCTTTTATTCATTTAATGGGTTAAAGCCACGAGTCAGGATTAGGTGACCATAGAAGGCCTTTCCATCACTAATATTTCCAGGAATGCGCTCAGAGGGGTGATGCCACACTCCTGACTCGAGATTGCGCGCCGTCAAGGCCTCTGGCCTACTACTTACAGCGATGGGTTCGTTTCATCAGCTGGTCCCGCCCACCGCGGGATGTGGTGCGTGGCTGGCCTAACGTGTGAGATCAGCTAGGTTGATTGCCGTATCAACCGATGGAACGGCTGGCATATCCGGAAAACTCGTTTGGACGTGGCTCTCCCCCGAGCAAGCCTCCTTCACTGCTAGAAGGGAAGGGGTTTCGATTTCGGTCTTGTCGACGGTTTCTTTGCGTTTTTTCTTCACTGTCGTTCCACCTCCCATCTCTACACTCAATTTCAGGCGCCATAATGCCCAAACACGAGCCTGACTTTTGCCTTTAAAGTAAGACTTTGGGGAATAATCTATCCACGCTTTCACTCGAAACAAAAGTTTTCGAGTTATTTCTCTCTCCTCTCTTGTGCTGCCGATCTTCGTGGGAAAGTCTTGCTAAGCGCCATTTCTTAGTTCTCCGTATTTTCTTCATCGAAATTTGTTCGAATAAATTGGTATCACTTAATTATATGAACTAGAACTTTGGTGTGTCGGTTTGTCGGTGTGTGTGTCGTTCTGTCCGTCCGGACCAACCGCTAACAAAACCAGGGAGTACGAAGGGCAACACTTCGTGATGTTGATGTCATGATCATGATAACACCCACAGCGGCTATATAAACACCGATCGAGCACACTCAGCCTCATTCTACATGGTGCTGCCGTGGCAGCCGGAGGGGAGGGCAGAGGGGGAGGAGGAAAGAGTAAGGGCAGAAGGGGGGGGGGAAGAAAGAAAGGGATGGGCTGGGGTAAGAAAGGGGATAAGCAGGGAGGGAGGAAGAGGAAAGAGAGTGCACCGCCTCCAATATTACGGTTCGATCCGGTGTGGAGGTATTATTGCAACGTGAGTGATAATTCTTTCAACGGCTATATATAAGTACCTACTTAATACACTCTTAGTCATTCAGAGTGCTGCAGTGGCAGCTGGAGAGAGAAGGGTAGAAGGGGAAGATAAGGTGGGTGGGGGATCGCCAGCTTCGCAGGGAAGGAAGGGTGAGGCGGTTACCGGGACCACCAAACTGGTTGAAAATAAAAGAGCAGAATTTGTGTGAGGAAGTTGAGCAAAGCATTCATGGTTAGTTTTTTGGCGCCTACAGCGGTGTTTTTTTTGTTCATGAAAACTAGCATACGATAGCTCCTTGGTTTCTTGTTGATATCTACTGATAAGTATATTTCCTTCCATATCAGCTCAGATTGCACCTGGCCTGCTCCAACGTAACCTTTAATTTCTTAATTACGGATCAGCACCATCGGATCATCCGTTTCGTAGCTGGTCTTGCGAGCTATAGAAGCGCTTATTCATTTCAAAAGCTCTCGTAAATGTAGGTGCTGCCGCAGTCGTTTTGCTGACTTTTCTATTTGATTGACCGTTTCTATCGTCATTAAGGGGTATACTCCAGTCATTTTTATTGATTGTTTTTTTTTATTTTTTTCTATCGAAAACATTGTTTGGATTCGAGACTCCATCAATGGGATTGAAACCAGACAGGCAACTTTGATAGGTGGTCATGAAAACAGGAACGGATTAAAGGCTCGATAGGAAAGGGGATAAACAGGAAATTTGATACGTGAAGGAAGTTCCACTATTCCAAGAAAAGGTCATGTTTTTAGGCCCTAGAAGCCTATAGGATTTTGAAGGGGATTAGTACCGTAGTATTGCATATAAGCAGAAAATTCAAAACGTGATGGAAGTTCCACTATTCCAAGAAGAGGCCATGTTACTTGTTACAATTTTACAGTTACCAATTTTAGTACTGAGTACTAAAATTCCGAATAGAAGTGAAATGTGTGGAAATATTGGTTAACGCTGAAAGCTGTATCCTTTATACATATTTAGCCTGATGTTTTGTTATTTAAGGGTAATGTATTTACATGACCTTCAATACGCTGCACGGCTGAGTGGGTAAAAATTTTTATTTATAGGCGGCGGTTGCGATAATCCTTCAAAAAATCTACCCCATGTATAAATATAAAAAGTAACATAAGTAAACACAATTATATCCCTCATCATTCCGCCATGTCAACATAGCCTCTGAAAAGTCGTCAGCGCACTGATCCAACGGCTTTGAGGTCCTGTCTTGAACGATGAAACCCGTGCTGATTAAAGCGCTCAAATCCCTTTCTTTCAATAGATACCGTGATGACAAACTTCTGACTCGGAAAGTGCATGCGATACCCTATCCGTCTCCGGAGAACCGCTCCGATAACCTCAAAGAACGAGCACTTCCCATGAAGCGTCGCCATAATCGTTCATACCCGAATTTCTGTTGACAAAAATGGCCGCACTTTCTGCGTTTTAAGCTTTCGATATCCCGTTTCCTCCGTGAGTACATAACCTCCCCTTCGAAAAGCGAGAAAGTGTCGGGTGCAGACCAAACACCACAACTGACGACGGCCTCCAAGTAAATCTGGTTAGAAGTTGTTCATAGTGATAGCTGATTTCTGGTAAATGATAGTTGTAATTAGTGACAATCGATAGAATACAACTGCAACAGGCTAATCATTTCATTGGCAGAAAACATTAACATTTTGTGAAGGCCGTCGTCACTTGTGGTGCATGGTCTGCACCCGACACTTTCTCGCTTTTTGAAGGGGAAGGGACATATTCAATTAACATCAGCATTCTATGCGAACACCCGTCATGGGCGTACCGCTAAGCTCAATCAAAATTGGAGTTAGATGGCATGAATATGTTATTACAAAATTAGAAACAATCGTAGAAGCACACTGCGCGACTTATTTTTTTGGTGAGCTCCTTCCCGTGAGTAGCATGCTTGGGTTCGTGACCGCAGGAACACCCTCTTTTGCTGCACAAAAAAATGACAAAGGTGTTAGGGTCTTTTGATCTACATGCATTCTCTGAGTCTCCAATTCTTTCAGCTAGCCCTCATTGCTAAGCACCACTGCAAACTATCTCTACGATGTTCACTCTGCAAATGGATCTGTTCGTATCTTGCTACGCCTTTATGTTTATCTCCCTGAACACGTCCTCTCCTCTGGCAGCCCAGGCGTTTCTTCGTCCGTCTTCGTCCAGCTGACACGATACGCGAAATCCCAGTCTTTCATCACTATTCATAGCGCGCATACGACACTTATCGCGGCGATCCTGTCATCACTTCACAATTGTTTGAACCCACTCTCTGTTCCTGAGCATCAGTACTTGCACTATCTACCATCATTAAGATGATACTACGATACTTTAGACAAAGACAATTTTCCACATGTAATTTAATAAATTGTAAATATGTCGTCCCCATCTTCAAACTACTACCGACCACAAAAAGCGTGCATAATGCCAAAATAAACAAAATCCGGTCAGGCATGCGCGTCATGCTCTCGCAATTCTTTTAAAGCAACAGTCCAGGCAGGGTTTCAACTACTTGGTCATTAGGCGGTCAAAACATGCCCCAGCCCAACTAAAGTTTATAGGAAATGTCTTTAAGTTCAAAACCTACCTCTAAAATGCGCTGGAAGGGGTCGAAGTCCTCTTGGAGGGGGCGGATCACTCATACCGAGGCGGATCGCTCAACATACGCTGTGCAGAGCGCGCTTGACTAGCGGTCGTTGCGGGACCGCCGCGCTGTATGAGGTCGATTCCATAAGAACGCAATTGAAGCGCTTCAATTTCGATTGCTGGCAAATAGTTATGTATTTGCAAGCATGCATGGCTATTTGCCAGCAGTTGCAATTGGAGCGCATGTACTACGGGCAGGTTCGGACAACTCGTCCAACACACGTCTCCCTAAACGGCAGGGGGAGTCCCTGTCTAAGCCCCTGCCCGACGTTTTTTTCTACTTTTTCTTTCTCCATTGACCAACTTCTCACCTGCAACGTCATTACAGGTGCACGTCGCTCACCTCGCGAATTCTTCCTGGATGTGCTATCCAAAGGAGCAAAGTTGTATGCAGCGCTATTGTTCATGTAATTTACACATATAACCATTGGGATCAGTATTATCTCATGGACTCAGTGATCGACTCTGGGGAAGATAGATGACTTACTCATACTCTTCCGGTGGTCATCAGATACTTCTCTAACCTTGCGGCATATGCATGTGCATTTTGACCACCCACTTTTCCACCTCACCAATCAACATCGGTGGTCCTCCCGTTTTTATGCTTATGTAACCCGGATTTGCTGTGAGTGAGAAAATTTCTATCTATCATGTATTGAGTAGATCGGAATTATTACCCATTTACTGAATGTACCAGAAACACTACTATCTCTTAGAATTGTGATTGAATTTATCAAGTAAAACAAGTTCGCGTTGGAGCTTTTGACTTTATAATGTCATCAATAGAAATTAAAAAAGTCAACACTGACCTATGAAAACGCTTTTCTCAGACTAATCAGTGAACCTGAGTAGTGAATAATCGTCACCTGAGCTCAATTCTTCTATCTATGTTGTTGAACTTTCATCTTGAACTCAGCTAAATTCCGTTCACAGTGTTTTATCATTATCCTCGGGGCGCGTCTTATTCCTGATATCCTTTAACCAACCATTTTACTGCCAGTTGAATTCAATAATGAAAATGTAGAAGCAAGCTGTTTTTTCTAGAAATCGAAATAAGGGCGCTCGAATTCAATCAGAGTTCTTATGAAGAGAAGCCTCATAGTGTAAATTTCGTGGTGTGCTCTCCATCTGAACATAACACCTTCTTCTTATAGGGTGTTCCGTTGTCTCTTCAAGAAACTGCTCGAGTTTTCTTGGGCTTGCATCACTAAAACATACAAACCGCTACAAAGCGCTAACCATAGGCCAGTATCACGATGCGTGAGGCGGTTGCAGGTTTCGTGTGACGTCATTCGAAGCCATTGGTGGAAGGGCGTCAAAGGGCGGTCCCAATCTCACCTTTAGGCCTTCTGAAAGTACCAGTGATTTTAGTGACCTCATCAAAATCGCGCCACCATTCTGCCATCGTGATCACGGCCTTTCAGCACTTTTCCATGTAAACTGATCAAATTGTAGCCCTCTTGAAGAGAGGTCGTTCCACCCAGTAGACCAAATTCAGCTCATAATCGAGTACAATAGGTCAATCACTGCTAAAAACGACGTGCACCAACTTGCTCTAGTAAGCGCGATGATACCGTGGCTAAAAGGAACCGTTCCATACTTTTGCTCTCCTCAGCCGTCCAGGCCGACGAAGCCTCCTGCACCTTCTCAAGTGAGCGTTCAATATCAAAATCACTCGGGCATATAAAAATTCTAAATTTGTAATGCGACTGATAATCAACGGGCATTGAGGAAGTGTCAGGCTGCATAAAAAATTTCCACCAAACAACTGGACACTTAAAATTTCGAGCTTTAATTGAAAATGTGAGCAGCGGGCTTCTTGGCAGGAGTTACTGATCAAGAAGTCATGACCTTATTTTCTGTTATACAGAATATGGATCTAGCTAGAGCGCATCACATCGTCCTTTCTATGACTGAAATTTTTCTCCACATCTTTCTCCAAATTGTTACTAGTCCAAGACAGCAAAATGACAGGTGCCATTCGTGCAATATTAGTTATATCTATGTCGTACCTTACAATAATATTTCACTAATTAATGAATGAGTCGTTTAGCAGTATCGACCTGACGCTACATATAATTGCACCTATCTAGGGCAAAATCGGTTGATGGTCGAGATGACTCTAGCAAGATTATGCACAATTATGCCGCTAATACCTCCCATAAAGGATAAAAAGGATAAAGCATTTGCCGTTGATCAATCCCTTTTTGGGATGCGGCACGCATTCTACTTCCATTTGTACATTCGCAGTGGCATTTGAATGCGATGTGGCCTATACAATGACTTGCGGGGGCCAGCCGATGTTCAAGTCAGTGTTTTTATCCTCCCAGACAAGTCTGGTACCAATTAACCGACCCCGGAGGGATGGAAGGCTTGGTTGGCCCGGGCGACTCACGACCCAGGATTTGATCCCCGGACCGCTCGCGTGGTGAGCGCGCCACTTGTCACTACACCACTTCGCCCCCATACTGAATCAAATATTTCAGGCGGAGGAGCGTATGCTTACACATAATCCGAAACATTACGAAATTATTCGAAGCACTCGGTTATTTTCATATTCTATAATATCCCCTCAAATCCTGATATACACTGTCCAAAATAAAGACTGAGCATATATGAAAAGGCCTCACCGCACCATCTCTTCTATCCCAAGGTCATAGGGAATTATCGCCGACTAAAATGCGCTTCAATTTGCACCACACACAAGTCAATCCAGGTTTCTACACTTAGAAATGTGCACTAAGTTTGCACAGCACACGCTCCTTTTTCATCTATATGTATTTACCAGTTATCTCCACACGTTTACCGCGCATTCACACCGGAAGCTTGCTGTGAATAAAGGCCAGTAGAACCTTCTAAGGACCTCCTTAACACGTTCGCCACTAACTGCTCGGACCTGCGCAATGAGATTTCCTGAAATTTGATTCTTAGCGACCTATATGTCATGAATTAATATCACCCGCGTTAACACTTTCCGGGGCCTTCAACATGTTCCGTCCCACCCTCTACATATCACTTCTTGGAACCAACGCCCACTGCTGCTGGGACGCGCGCTATGAATTTCGTGAAATTTGCGTTTCAGCGCCTCTTATCAGCTCTTATCAGTCGTTATCACTTTCTGACCCCCACCAAATATGTTCCCGTCCCACCCCTACATCATATAAAAATACAGCTCGCTGCAGCGAAGCGCGCTATGAATTTCGTGACAAACAGACGCACACACACAAATACACACAGACAATGGCGAATTATATATAGTAGGATCATTCATCCATATTCCTTATTATAATACACTGGTGTGCAAAACTTAAGGACGAGATGATAAATTGACCTAACTTATTAACAATTCGATGGAATTGGATGAAACTGTGCAAGCATAATGCTAAAGCCTTACAGTCATGGACATGGAAGTGGGCCTCATATATATGCAGCGGTCGGCTTCAATCTGGAGCCAAAAGGGAGTGGCCACGTAGAACGAGGGGTTTGGTGGGACAGGACAAGAGGGAGTGTACTGAGCAGGGAGAAGTTACTGTGGAATGTAGTGGTGTTCTTGATTACAGCAAGTCTCAGAGACAACACTAGGGTGACTTTACGCGAGGAAGAATCATTGGGAAACTGGAAGAAAGGAAGATTTGTAACGAGTGTGGTCCAGGAGTTTTGTGTTGCTCCACAGCATTGTTTTGTGTGCATGAGAAGCAATATGGACCGCAGCCACTGCTGCCCCTAGAAGAGTAGGTGGTGGATCACGATCAACTGCAACAGCAGGTGATTGCTACGTTTTGCAACAGGCAAGAATTGACCCACGTCAGTCACAGGCTGCAGTTGCAAAAACATTTATCAGGATTGTAAGGCACGTAATCCCAGGCTGAACAGTGGTACAGTGACCGTATAGGCATGGTCTCTCTGACCGACCAACAGTATCTGGTGTTCCTTCGCCCGCATCGGCGGGAACATTTGCTAGGTGCCGGGACATTAGCGATGGACCACCGATTTGATTGATCGCGTGTTCTTCTCAGTTAAGATCAAATTGGATGTAAGTAGTGATTTTAGACCTACCAGTATGTGGCGTTAATAGTTTTACGTCACACACCCAGGACCATCGTTTAACATGATTGTTTTGATAGTCCATTCGATATGGTGTGGGGAGGCACAAAGTTGCAAGCGCGTATCAACCTCCCAACTCCTGATCGCGGAATGCTTTCTGAACGACGTTGTGACGCTGTACTGCTCACTTCTGTTCGTTTTTCAGGGGTGCCTTAGACCTCTTCAATTTTATTGGAGACAGTCGAAACACACAGGCGAGCCTAGGGGGAAACCCCGGAAAGCGGAGGATTTCCGGGATTGTAAGCTTGCCTTGCGAACCCCAATCAATCCTCTGAGCACGTGTGCGGCTTCAGGACAGCTACTCTGTAGCGCATCCCTTATGCCCAAACACTGGCATCAGTTTGGAAGCAACGTTGGTTTAGAGCAGTGGTTTCTAGTCCGTATTTGTCATCACCCCATAAAGAAATATACAGTAGTGGCCAGAAATTTATGAACAAACGGTTTTTTCATGATTTCTCTTTTGAAAGTCACTGCAACGTCTCCAAATTTGCAACAATTATTAACTACGTGTTTTATGATCCACACAGAAAATTTCAACCTTCAGCTCAAATTTGGGTTTAGAAAATTTTAGATTTTTCGAAATTAATGAAGGCAGGTGAAAGATCACTTGATCCGTTTATTTGATTTAAATAATGTATAACCCAACAGAACAGTCAAGTAAACAGTCACTAACATTAAGCAAGTCTAGCACATTGCCCAGAACTCTCTAAAGTATTGGATACATAAACTGGATTTGAATGCGGGGTCAACTAATGAACTCACTCTAGTGGTCTCTCTCTGTAGTCCCGTCCTTTCGTGGCTCTTTCATTGACATACGAATTTGTAGGTCCTCCCCTAGTGGTTCTGTAATGTTTGGCTCAAGAGTCTGGCCTGGCTGGTCTTTTAAAAGCACCCCATGCTGTCGAAACCACTCCTGCATGTGAGAGGCCCGATGCTTTGAGTCGCTGCTCTGCTGACAGACAAAGCCAGGTCGTGTGGCAGCCATGTCTACGGATACATAACATCTTCTAGAATCTAAGTCTATACTACGTATTCCTTAGTTCTCAAAGTCTAAGAAGAGCGCTCGCTGTGAAGTGGGGGAGTAGAATGTGATTGACTAAGCCTGAAACGAAGGTTGATACAGGTTTCTAAGGTCATCTGGAATGACAAAAACATATTACTGATGCATGACAGCAAGGATACTAGTAATGTACGGCACCACGAGAGGGAACGTTTTGATCCAAAGAATCAGCTGCCAATTGTGAAACTTGGCGGAGGCTTGATAAGGTTGCCTGGAAAAAAGTGAGACCACGCTACACGACTGAGGTAGCGATGAAGGCAGACGTTTGCTGTCATGTTTTGGAAGGTGTCATGTATCCGTAGGCATGGCTGCCGCACGACCTGACTTTGTCTGTCGGCAGAGCAGCGACTCAAAGCATCGGGCCTCTCACATGCAGGAGTGGTTTCGACAGCATGGGGTGCTTTTAAAAGACCAGCCAGGCCAGACTCTTGAGCCAAACATTACAGAACCACTAGGGGAGGACCTACAAATTCGTATGTCAATGAAAGAGCCACGAAAAGACGGGACTACAGAGAGAGACCCCACTAGAGAGTGAGTTCATTAGTTGACCCCGCATTCAAATCCAGTTTATGTATCCAATACTTTAGAGAGTTCTGGGCAATGTGCTAGACTTGCTTAATGTTAGTGACTGTTTACTTGACTGTTCTGTTGGGTTATACATTATTTAAATCAAATAAACGGATCAAGTGATCTTTCACCTGCCTTCATTAATTTCGAAAAATCTAAAATTTTCTAAACCCAAATTTGAGCTGAAGGTTGAAATTTTCTGTGTGGATCATAAAACACGTAGTTAATAATTGTTGCAAATTTGGAGACGTTGCAGTGACTTTCAAAAGAGAAATCATGAAAAAACCGTTTGTTCATAAATTTCTGGCCACTACTGTACCATCTCGTCACCTTGAATGTCTACCATGAGTTGAGTAGCCCCACCCATTGATCGCTCAACAGGAAACGATAAGGATAAAGGATAAAGCATTTGCCGTTGATCAATCCCTTTGGGATGCGGCACGCATTCTACTTCCATTTGTACATTCGCAGTGGCATTTGAATGCGATGTGGCCTATACAATGACTTGCGGGGGCCAGCCGATGTTCAAGTCAGTGTTTTTTATCCTCCCAGACAAGTCTGGTACCAATTAACCGACCCCGGATGGAAGGCTTGGTTGGCCCGGGCGACTCACGACCCAGGATTTGATCCCGGACCGCTTTTTATTTCCCGGGTTGGTGAGGTGCCATCTGTGCCAACTACCACCACTTCCGCCCTCAAGACAAGGGTATTGAGAAAAAAATTCTTTCCAATCGCCCCTTTGCGCTTTTCTGTTGGTAACTCTCTGCACTGTACCGCAACATTTACTTCTATGTATGTATCAAATTTGGTGACCTAGGTTAGCCAACAGCCAGATATCATGTGAAAGTTACTTCGTCCCTTAAGTTTTGAACACCAGTGTATGTAATTACCATGCTACACACCATTGTCTTATGCGTTGGTAGCTATGGTGCAGTAATGTTCATGAGCATTCATAATAAACTTTCAAAATAGGCGCATGCTTCACCAAATTCATCCACCACTCAATACTATCGTGCACTTCATATAATACCAACGCAAATGAAATCAATACTAAAACAGCATGGTGTCGTCGAGAGAGATACTCAGCAACAAAATTACTGCTCGAAGAAAAGGATGCCTACATTTGTGGTTAGAACCTCTCTCAAAAAGCCAGAATAAGTCGGGTGCGCAATACACACACCACAACTGACGACGGCCTCAACGGAATCTGTACGTTGTTGATTATACGATACTGATATACGAATTATAGTTAATCTGGTTAGAAGTTGTTCATAGTGATAGCTGATTTCTGGTAAATGATAGTTGTAATTAGTGACAATCGATAGAATACAACTGCAACAGGCTAATCATTTCATTGGCAGAAAACATTAACATTTTGTGAAGGCCGTCGTCACTTGTGGTGCATGGTCTGCACCCGACACTTTCTCGCTTTTTGAAGAGGAGGGTAATTAGCTTCATAAATGGTGCACTGAAGCACTAAAAGCAACTCTATTTTGGCTCGAGAAAATCTTGGAGTCATAGCTCACGCTTTACAACTTCGTGCAGAGCTGCTGTCCAAGTCAAGATAGCTGTTATGTGAAGTCGAAATGCTCTCTCTGGTCTTTAGACTTTAGGAGTAAGCTTAACTAGAATTCTTGAAGGGCTTATTTGAATCCCCGCTGTTTAAAAGATTAAAAAAATAATTTTGGAGGTTTAGAAACAATTTCTCAATCTGAGCCATGGTGAAACGAATTTGATTCTATGCTACACAATACAATGTAATCTATACTATATTGTCTACACAACTTGACTGAGAAAACGTTTTCCTGTACTATTCTCCTCTTTTGATCCTTCTGCAGCATCATTTGTCCATATTCTTTGTCCTTCGTCTCCTTCGAGTGTCGTCCGCAAAAGCGTTTATAACATCAAGTTTTGTCTGTTGTAGCTCCAACTTCTTGAATAATAATATTACTCGCCGGAAATCTGAAAATTCTCTTGCCATTTACAAGGGGGCGTGTCCAGAGCCGAATTGAGACGAGACGTTTTTGAGAACCTGCAAGAAAACGGTAATGGATGTGACTGGGTAGTATTTCTGTTGCGAGCTGTTTCGCTTTTGAATATACAGTTTCTCTTTGACAAGTTCTTTCCCACCAATTAAGGCTTGTTTTTCTGCCAAATTAACATAATTTGTTTGCCCTTCAATTGCTTTCGTAACGTACTAAGCTTGTTGTACTATAAAAGGACTTAATAAAATTAGGGTATCATTCGTGGACGATGTACTTCAATATCCTCTACCGGACATCCTCATGTAGCCATTCTCGCGTAATCGCGTTTACACCTATACTGATTCGGCAGATTTACGTGGATTCCGAGTGTCGCTTTTATTCGACTTAGTCCTTTAATCCATTCGCAACAATGTCAGCCACCGGTGGCTGCCAGGAGGATGTTCACTTCACACAACGTCAGCCATTGGTGGTTGACACTTGGCATTCGTCTCAAACCGATTCGGTCCGAACAGGTGATTTTCGAGAACCGCGCGTGGTCGCGAATGGGTTGAAAATTTACTTTATTCTTCCTTTTGTTCATTCACTCTGTGTGTCACGGCCGGACCTGTTGTATTGTAGTTGAACTCTTGATAGCACAAGTGATTTGCAAGTATTCACGTGTGTGAAACGTACAGCCTGGCTGCAATTATCCCAGAACATTTGAGTAATTAAACGCTTCCGGCGCAATTGTTGGCCGTGGGTGGGGGGGGGGGGCACTCTGAGAAAAGTCATCTAGGACTAAGCCTAAACAGCACGGACGAACTCCGGAGAATACGAAAATTGCTTCCGTACACCGGAGTTCCTCTCCTCTTCAAAAGCTTAGTCTAAAAACGTTTCCGCTAATTTTGACGCGATGTTGCGAGGTGCCCCCCCGAGCCACATTGCGCCACGCCTCTGAATGGGTCGCATTGTACTTGCACGGATAGGTTTACCAGCCTGATATCAGTTTTGTTTCAGATTAGCACCTATGTGACCTACAGCAATGCTTGCCATTGTTCTGCCATTCATATTGCATCTCGCACAGTCTGAGGATCCTATGTGAGTCTTTTTCGCCGATTTCTAAACGTTTTACGTTGATGTTCTTCTGTTAAGGTTGGAAGTATTCTGTTAAGGTTATAATTGATACCGAACAAATTCTTGATTAGTTTTTTGTCGTGACCACCAATCTTGTTCATTTATTTTTCAATAGTACTTGATTTGCTGTCAGTTCGATCTGAATAACAGTGATTAATCGTTTGGCCCATTGCCTAGCGTTCGTGACGGTGCTTCGTTCCAACAGTGCCAAATCCGAGATGAGTGAAGGATCTGTCTAGGTACAAACGTACCCCATTCCTAATTTCTATGAATCTGAGCGAGATCCGAGTTACAAGCTCTGGGGTGAGGGCATATATTATTCGTAAAATTTTGTGAAGTTCTCAAAATTTCCTAAAACTTCCTTAAAATTTCCTTATTGCTCTCATGAACTATCACTGAATTGCTTCACACCCTACTACTTGCTACTTCGCCCTCCGAAATACACTTGTCCCTTCCCAAATAACTAAGTACGAGATCCCTATGAAACGTGCCGACGTGGACGCCGCTAATGCCTTATATCGTTGCCGATGCGTTGACACTGCCATAACTTTGCAAGTACTCGAGGATCAAGAGGCTGCCTCGTGAAGCGCCTTTCCGTTGTCAGGCTCTCTTCTTGAACGATTCGATTTAGCTTGAC
The DNA here is from genome assembly GCA_036418205.1 of Ostertagia ostertagi. Taxonomy (NCBI): domain Eukaryota; kingdom Metazoa; phylum Nematoda; class Chromadorea; order Rhabditida; family Trichostrongylidae; genus Ostertagia; species Ostertagia ostertagi. Next base: position 15,583 of record MU882664.1, read on the forward strand.
CATGATGATTCAGCGAAGCAGTTTTATGGGCCAATCGCAGAGTTAGCCCATCACCTTATTAGACTTTATTAAAATTCTATGACTGCGGCCTCAGCGTAGAGTTAGGTCAAGCGGAACATGTTTGACATATTTACGACAGAATCGCCCCGCCGTGGTTCCCGTGCACTTTTGTTGATCGGATATGATGTAGAAGTGCAGAAAACGGAGGCAAGTCGGAAATTGTTCACACGAGATGAAAGTGCAGTGCAGTAGTAAGGGGACCTCTGTTTGGCGGACCGTGTTCGATAGATAATAAAGCATTCGGCGGCAATCAGTTCATATTGGGATGCGCCGCGCATGCTCGCCTATCCAGGCATCCTTGTGTGGTGTTTTGGAGGCATTACACACGCACAGAAGTTGAAGAACATGTAGTAAGTTTTAGTTTTTTAATCTTTTATAATATACACACTCCAATTCTTTTACCTCCCTTCCTTACTGAAGAGCACGGGGGGGGGAGGATATCGGTGTCAGTTTGTTTTCCGTATAAGGGCACGTGCGAAACGGAAGACAAACTACTTCTTTGAAAAAAACCCCTCTAATTAATTTGTTACATTCTTTGTATTAATTTCATTTACATTTACTTTGAAGGGAATTGGAACTAAACAAACTAAAAAGTGACTCGCGGGGCCTGGCGAGCGGTGTTTGATCCTCTTACATGAGTCCACGTTAATTGACCGAACCTGAAAAATAGAAAAGTCAATGATTAAGCGCGATCCGATTCGAAATTTATCGTCTGGACTGTGCACATGAAATGTGGCGCTGCTTCCTACTTGAACGCTTATTTTACGCTGAAAAGGCAACCCATTGGAAATTACGTTAGAGATGGTCAGTGATACACGAAAGAAGAAAAACCGAGAAAAACGGCCTAGAACCCGAGAAATGGGACCCCTTCCTTGCCCGTTGATTTGCGCATTGATGCGACTCTCATCGGTGCTGCCCTCTTCAACGCTAACGCTCTCTCTGCTGAACGGCTAGAGACTCAGACACGAGACGACGCGAGGGAGGTACCGCGGCAATAGCGCGCACATTGCTCGAGGAAGGCCATGCTAGATGTCCTTCACTGCGAATTGGGTGTCGGTCTTCATTCTTAGGTGGGCCACCTGTTTATCCACTAGCTACTTTTCCCCTCTTCAAACTTCGTCCTTATTGTGGAATCCTCCTTTAGCCCTCCCACACCTCTACCCAATATGCACTCATCCAAGTTTCTGAGATAGCTGAGGCTCGAGGGATGCTCGATGAAAACCCGAAATTCGTTTCCTATATTTGTTTCTCTGGTCTGGTCTTTGTATCGCGCTCGAATTTGCGTGGGATCGCAAAGGGAGTTCTTCTGCGTTCCGCATAACTCGAGAGCGAGGCGTATCTTGGCTACAAATGTGCTCATTGTTTCCACTCCCTTTTGTCGGTTTCATTGTCAGTGATTTCACCACCCACAAAAACGAATGGAGTACTTGTTAAGTCAGAAAGGCTGGATGAGAAATTAATCTATGGATTTTACACATTTGGAGGAACGACATCTGCTCCTACGTTTCCTGCGCCTATAGAGGGACACATAGTTGCAATTGCAACACTGGTGAATTGTGCGTTGTCGACTTGTGCGCGAGATTCTATAAT
>MU882665.1:0-24015 GCA_036418205.1 Ostertagia ostertagi
TAAGTGTGTTCCATGGACACAAAAACCTTCTTTTGAGGCAATTTCGGTATTGGCGTCCAAACTTCCTTCTCTCAAAACTCGCGTTGCAACGTTGAAATGTTGGCACGTTGACAGGGCCGCTCGTACGAGCTGGCAGAAGCACTGGAGCGCCGACGAATTGACTTCTGTGCCGTGCAGGAAACGAGGTGGTCCTGCTGCAAGTCGAGGGACATTGGCCGCGGCTTCAAAGCCGTTCTCTGTGGCGGTCCCAAACCACCAATGGCGTCGGGATGATTGTCTCTGAACGCTTCCGTGATTCGATAGTAAGCGTGGAACGCTTCGACGACCGCCTTAATGAAGTCATCGTCGAAAAACAAAAATACCATTTCTTCTCTGCGTACGCTCCGCAGACTGGATGCTCCGAGCAAGCCAAGGACAAGTTCTGGAACCTGCTTGATGAGAAGACAGCTGAGGTACCGTCACAAGAAGCCATAATTGTTGCAGGTGACCTCAATGGGCACGTTGGGCGCTACGAAAGACGGTTACAGCTGTCATGGTGGTTTTGGTTATGGGTCACGTAATACTGATGGCGAGCGAATTCTTGAATATGCAGACTCGCACAACCTCGCCATTGTGAACACGAAATTTCCGAAAACGTGACTCCACCTCATCACCTTCTATAGCGGTAACCAGAACACAAATTGACTTTGTCCTTGTCAGGCAACGCGATCGAGGGCTCGTAACAGACGCAAAGGCGTGCCGTATGAGACTGTCGCCACGCAACATCGACCACTGATTTGCACGCTGAAGATCGCCCCTCCGAAACCGAAACAAGCCGAAAGGTGTGGGCCAGCGAGAATCAAGTGGTGGCGACTGAAGGAGAAAGAAGCGGCCGTCGTTTCCCGCATTCGATTACCAGCGGTAACGACTGTCGACGAAAGTTTGGAAAGGTGCTGCCGAAGCGATACTCAGGCTGCTCGATCCGAGCTCGGCATGACGAAGCCTGGACGGCGCAAAATTGACAAGCAAACATGGCTGTGGACGGATAACGTCAGAGAGAAAGTACGGGAGAAGAAAAGGCTCTACCACACGTTTCTTCTCGATCTACCACACGTTTGCTCTCGACAAGACAGGTGATAACTGGCGGAGCTACGTATATTTTTCGAGATGCTAAGACCCGCTATCGCCAGAGTGAGGTTGTTGAGAAGTTTTATGCATCACGAGGAATGGCCATCTCCCAACAGATTAAAAGAAGACATTGGGGCGATGGCACGACTACTTCAAAAACATTTCGACAGCCGAATTCGCTCACCCACCTATCCCTTGTGCTCCTACACGGGCCCGTTAACAAAATAACTGTGCAAGAGACAGTAATGACTCTGAAGAAGATAAAGTGAGGCAAAGCAACGGGGCCCGACGACCTTGTGGTTGATCTGTGGAAGTCCAAGTGCTGGAATCCTGCAGAATGGTTGACGAAGTTCTTCAACCAGGTCATTGCAGAGAAGAAGGTGCCTGAGAGCTGGCAACAAAGCACGACGATTCCCATCTGGAAAAAGAAAGACAATTCTGCAGACTGCACAGCTACCGTCCAATTCGCCTTTTGTTTATTGTCGTAATGGATGCCATGGATGCCATTTCCCGAGATCTTCATAAATCGGCCCATAGACGCTTCTGTATGCTGATGATGTGATGCTCGCTAGTGAAGATGGTAATGTGCTCGAGCAGCAAGTGCAAACCTGGTCCGATGGTCTGACAAGATTTGGACCGAGGTTAAACGTGAAAAAGACAGAGTACTTAAGCGCCGATCCGGGTGAACTCGGCTCTATTAAGATTGACGGTAGCGAGCTCATACGCACAGCAGCATTCGAGTACCTCGGATCGACCATTGCCTCCGATGTCTGCTGATGTCTGTGATGTCTCAGTCTGCTCTCTGAAGAACTGTCGTGTAAGTGCAGCCTTGTCAAAACGGCGCTCGATGACTGGAGTTCTGTGCTACAGAAAAAATCGGAACGCCTCAAATCAAAGACTATAGAACCGTCATACGACCAGTCGCGATTTACGGTGCGGAATGTTGGCGAGATTCGGGGTACCTCCTATCGCCGACAAAATGTGAGAAGCTTGGCTTCGATGGTACGGTCACGTCCTTCGCGCGAATGATGATAGTGTCCGCAAGACTTAATTTGACCTTGACGTGGCCGGAAAGCGGCCTAAGGGCGCCCGAAGCAACGATGGCTCGATACATTGCACGAAGACTTGAAGTCAGTTAACCTCACCCCGATCAAGCATTTAATCGGGAAAAGTGGCGTCAACAAGTCAGGAAAAGCGGACCCCGCCATTGAGCGGGACAAAGAAGAAGAAGAAGAAGAAGATAGCGCAGTCAATAGACAACAAAATTACCTCAAGTTCACATATGATAAACAAAATCAAGTGCAGCATAGGACGGATTTTGAATTTCTCAAAATTGAAAATCTTAAGCGAAAAATAAGATTTTTCTGAAGAAATCGCGCGTAAAAATTTCGCAAACTTTTTATTTCTCTCATCAATACACCTTCTAGTCTTTACTGTTAGCATGTGTGCACTTGATTTCAATCATTGAGTGTTATGTAATTTCCAAATGAATTCATGTAGAAAGGAAACATTATCTTCACAGGAGAGGTTTCTTCAAACCCTCAAGTCGGTAATCCAAAACCGAACTTGCTTGTAGTAGTTCAGCCCCTGCTAAGGCGATATTATAGTAGATTTTAGCGTTTCTGGAATCGAGCGAGCCTAGAGCGAATCGTCCTTCAAACAAAACACCCTCACAGGGAATTTGGCCCTTCCTAGCGGATTTTCCTGGATCTCCTTTCCACTCAAATGAAAGTCCAAGTGATGCTCGACATCGCCTGGGACCAGGCGAATATAATGGAAGATGCCTCAAGAAGAAGCCATTGTTGGGCTTCCAGTGCAGGATGGCCCAACTAGCTTCTGCACCTTAAGACCGATGCCATTGTTTGCGAATCGAGTGAAGGCGCTGAAGAGTTTAGGCGAGCTGTTGTCGCCCTGTCGAACCTCTCTTGACGTCGTCTCCACACTGTCGAAGGCCTTTGAAGGGTTCTTTGATGTACGTAAAACAAAGCGGCATCTTGCACTCTCGTGGAACTAGAAAGTACCAGAGTAACAGACACAAATTTCTAGCTCATCTTCTTTTTAGGAACAGAGTATAATCGCGCATTTCACTGTGAACTATTTTGTGATAATTAGGCTTTATCAACTATTTTACAGATTCGATTCGGTGGCGGTATCCGTCCTCCATTATCCCTATTCGCGGGGGGGTGTTCCTGACCTTTCCGCAAATCAAGGTCTCTTTTGTACCATTTTTGGATTCCAGTCTTACTTGTATTGCTTGGCCCGCATCTAAAGATGCAACTGGCACTGGTCACAGGTGTACTGATTAGTACGACATTAGTCGCTACATTTTGCGCCAGAACTGATCCACAAATATTTTTTTCCGGTCCATGGCTTTTTGCTCTTTATCTCATTTACAGATATGCGAGCTACCTCAGAGATCTTCATCTGGAATTGTTAAATAGTATAGGAAGCGGTGTAGGTGTAGCGGCAAGTGCTGTCGCATATCACGCGCGTGGTGTGGGGGTTAAATTCCCCAGGTCCCATCTTGCTTTGGTCAACCAAGCCTTCCTTCCTTTCAAAGTTGGTTAATTGGTACCGAAATCATCTGGTACCTATTCACCAATTCTGGAGCCAACGTCGTTCCATCTCGACGGCCATACTGACTTGTAAGCGACTGCTGTTCTAGATGGAATTCGTACACGTGACGCTTCGAAAATAGTAGGTTGAGTCATAAGTAAGTGCCTATTTCCGATAATATCCGCGCCATCTTTCCCAAACGATGATTGTGATGGCCTCCACAAAGGACCATGTGGCGGCCTTGCAGTCCTTTCATATTACGAAATTCAACCATAAGTACTCGGAGAAATTTCCGTCCACTTCAACACATTTTCCTCACTGTCTATTTTATAGCTCCCTTTAGCACTCAAAAAAGAGCCTGTTGAAATGTTCCTGAATCTGAAGGACCAGTCTCAGTGAAAGAGGACATCTGTTGAAAGTGGTTCGGAAGCTTTGCCAGGACGGCTACGGCCCTGAAGATCAACATTGTTTCGGACACCCATGACCGTAGATATTGAACGCATGCAAGAGCTTCTTGAAGGCAACCTGGCACCAGTACCCGTCAAACTGCACTAGACGTTCAGTCCTCCCAGTACACCATGTGTCACTACCCTTTGATCCACGGAGAAATTGTACCCGCTGTGAACATGGAATTCTCATGAAAGGACGAATTGGCTCGGAGGACACGTGTCCCCCCCCCCAAGTTTGCTGTCTAAAAGGCGCAGTTTCGGTTGGTTTGACAGGCGGTCACTGGAGTAGAGGAGTGCGAAGTCTGCAAGCTACGGAAGAAGAGTGAGAGAAGTAGATAGAGAACACCTTCAGAGAGGTGTGGTAAATATGGCATCTAATCAAGGCGGTCCAAAAGAAAGTTGTGAACTTTTAGAAATTTTTCTTAAATCGGCACCTATCTGTGACTCAACCTAATAGCATTGGTCGGTGCCGAAAGCTTATTCCTGTACCTTTAAGTACAACCTGGCCTCGGGGTTCCTGAAGTAAACATTTACATTAGTGATTGCTATGTCTTTAGGCTCGAGTAACGACTTTGCCACCAGTAATGTTTACACTGGGACCAGGCCGAACTGCCACGCCAAGAAAGCCTTTCGAGGTGGGTTGTTATAAGTTCTTTTGTCCAAACTTCGAAAAAAATCGGCAGGTGCCGATGAAGCTAGCAATAATTCGACTAATATAGGGTGAGGCATAGAGATGGTCACATCGAAAAGAAATGAATCACAGCAAGTGCATTTTCTGAGCAATGAGCAGAGCTAGTGACTGGGCCCTCAGAATCACCATTGCCTTTTGTATATAATCGTATGGTCTCGTGGTTTCACGAATTCTATTTGGTGAATGGCTCCACCTACCAAAATGAGTTGATTATCTAGTCTCACGCGCTGCCGGAATCTGCCATGTCCTAAAGATGCATCTCCAGACGACTCTCTATTACAGAACACGTACCTTTCTCATAGGGGTCGATCGGTTGTGAAAACCTGAGGATTGCTGAGAATATTTCCATAAAAGCGCGCCCACTATGATTTGGTGAGAACCACGACAAAGTCGGCTATAGATTTGGTGGTATCAGGATAAACCGTGTGAAGAGTTCAACATTGAAAGCCTGGAATACGTGCCATGAATGCCGCAAATGGCAAGCTCCAGTGCGCTAGGCGAACAAGCCAGAAATCGATCCACATCGAGAACTTAAGGGGCAACAAAAGGGGTCCGCATACTAACCCGCGGGAAAACCCTTTAATATTTTCAAACAACCCAATTTTTCCCTCTGTATGAAAGGCGTAGCGCACCACGCCTGTCATACCGAGAAAATTCAGAATTGATAAACTAGGCAATTCCGAGATATAACTAGAAAATCATCGACAGCCCGTGTATCAATACAACTGTAGCCGCAGCATCCGACTGAAGCCGATAAACCCCCGATAGATCTTTGTGTCCACCGCGCCATGAGTTGAATCTAGTCCCAAATCTGACCCAACGATAGCATTTTGGAGATAAACGTTTTCCGCTCCCACCGCTCTTCGCCTACTCATCCAACGATCGATTACCTTTCAGCCTAGGCGAGTATGCGCTCATTGCGCTACAAATTTGTGAAAATGTCTACCTGCACCCATTATTCCCCCGATTTTGGTTTTTTTTCTGCACTGAGATTCTGCGAACCAAGAACCTCCATTGATGTAGCGATTACTATCTTCTTTCTTCCTTCTCCCCTCGCGTTAAGTCCCGCCAGTCGCAGTGTCGCGTCCTTGCCTCGCCACTCATTTAATCTTTCAGAGCGTCCTTCACTGCCTCGTGACCATGCTTCACTTAATTCTTACTTGATATTGCAAAGTCGCTCTCCATCTCCTATTTCCTTTGAGTCCCTCGCGTCGCATTGCCCTTGCACCTCGAACCACATCCCGCTTCTTGTACGGATGATCCTGTGGCCTCCTTAGCACATGCCCATACCATCGCAGACGCTGCTCTCGTTCCTTCAGCTGGACAGGGGCAGTCTGCATGACCGCTCTGACATCCTCGTTTCTGACCCTGTCCAGCCGCGTCCAGCCGCAGGCCCACCTCAGCATCCTCATCTCAGCGGAGTGAAGCTGCCTTTCGTGATTCTTGTTCAGGGGCCAGCACTCGCTGCCGTATAGCATCGCAGGCCTTACCACTGTCCGGTACACCTTCCCTTTGAGCGTTCTGGAGCACCTTCGATCGCAGAGGATTCCAGTGGACTCCCTCCATTTCATCCATGCAGCGTTGACCGAGCCTTCACTGCCTGATCCACACTACCGTCGGCTGCCAGATCGCTCCCAAGGTATCGGAAGTCCTCCACTCTTTCGATGGTCTCACCATGGCCGTCCACGATCGGCTCTGCACCCTCTTCGGAGCTCAGGAACTTGGTCTTCTTGACATTCAGCCGGAGCCCACCTTCTGCCAGGACTTCTGCCATTTCTGCACCTTGGCTTGAAGTTCCTCTCTGCTATCCGCTATCAGGGCGATGTCGTCAGCGTAGAGGATGGTCTTCAGTGGTCCTTCCATGAGGCCCTTCACCATGGCATCGAGACCCCAACCGTGATGTTTATCTCCTTTGTTAGGCCGTGAGGGGTGCGTATGGCTGCCTTTGGCTCCTTCGTACATGTCCTTCACCAGCGAGATCAGGTGTTCTGGCACGTTTCGTTCCCTGAGCGACCTCCATAGCACTGCTCGCGGTAGCCGGTCGAACGCCTTCTCCAGGTCGAGGAAGGCTAGGTAGCAGGGTCGGCGCTTTTCTATACTTCTCCATCACTTGCCTGGCGATGAAGATGGCATCCGTTGTAGACCTTTCGGCATGAACCCGAACTGTTCCTGGGAGATCGGGACCAGCTCCCGCAGTTTCGAGTCGACCAGGCGCTCGTACAACTTCATGGTACAACAATTCCCTTTCCCTAAGTTCTAAAAGTGCATTCCGGTTTGGACCTACGGTGCCATCCTGAGGAACCCAGCCGAAGTCAAGAGGAAGTGGGAAGAGTACTTCAGGGGCTTCTGAACGAGGAGTTCCCCCACAAGAACAACTCACGGGCAGAGGCCACAGCTGGTCCCATCGCACTCTGGACCAGTGAGGTCGGTGTGCACTTGGGAGATGAACGGCTTGGAAAGGTGTTTGGAGAGCGAAGCTTTGCGCAACCTGCGATTGACCCTGGCTATAGCTTATTCGTTGACATTCTACTACTTTTAACGACTCGACTGTAAGAATTCTTTTCTTATATAAATTTCCGGTCTGGACTTGGCGCGATAGTATTTATCCAGAGAGTTTTGACGGGACTTTTCAAAAGTTCAGAAGGCGTTGTGCAAGAGTAGAAGGTACATCATTTGTCGTTTATTTGCAGCTCCTAGGAGGGAATAGAGATAGAGATAGTCGGGGTTTTGTCAGCAATGCATATGTGAATAGGATACTTTCTGCTCACAAAAACGGACAAAACTCCGCCACTCTTGGACTAGACATAGTACACTGGTGAGCAAAACTAAACTAATTCTTAAGTAAACTAATTTTTACATGATTACGATGCTAGCTTTATGACCGTTATGTCGAGTCGAAATTTGCACAGAAATAGAGAATTATAGTGGTTGCTGATTATCAGAGCGGTATAGGTTTACCAGCAGGAATTATGCGCGAATGCGGAATGGACGTACGTGAGGAATGACGATTTTTTTTGGTCTTGCGAGAATACTCCTTCTGAAGCGGTCGATTGGATAGGTACTCCAATTCATGGCAGACAATTCAAAAGAAGGGAGGGTGTGTTCAACAGATCGGGTTGGTGGGGCGGGTGAAGGAGGTGTGTGAACACTACGGAGTGCAAAGCATGCTCTGCCATGTGCTCCAATGCTGGCCACAAGGTTGGTTAAGAGTTCTTGTGAAGAAGCGATCTATTTCTTGAGACCGCCATTGACAATTGCTGGACAGATGTTGGCGCATGCGCATGAAGATGCGCTACAATAGCTCTCCTGAATGCACACCACATGTGCTCCATAGAATTTGACTGGAAGAGCCGGCAGCTTCACCAATCGCTGCGGAATCCTCGCTTTCCAAGAGTTTTGCTAGCTAGGCTGCTCGATGCTTTCACGATCTTGTCCTCCATACGATTGACGTTGAGGTCAAAGGCACCCTTGAAAAGCTGCACATAAGTGAGGAGTACAGCGTCACGATAACGTAGATCGGAAAGCATTCCGCAATCAGGAGTTGGAGAGGTTGGTACGCCCTTGCAACTTCATGCCTTCTCACACCAAATCGAATAGACTATCAAATTAATTCATGTCTGACGATGGTCTCTAGTAACATTAGCGTGCATCTGGATCATCGACACATGCGTGAGTCCAAAATTACTACTTACATCAATATTGACCCAACGAGAGAACACGCAATCATCCAAATCAGTGGTCCATTGCTAATGTCCCGACACCTAGCTAATGTTCCATCCGATGCGCAGGTTTCGAAGGAACACCTGATACTGTTGATCGGTCAGAGAGACCATGCCCATAGGGTCACTGCATCACTGTTCAGCTTGGAATTACGTGCCTTACAATCTTGATAAATGTTTTTGCAAATGCGGCCTGTGACTGACGTAGGTCAATTCTTGCCTGTTGCAAAACCAACACTACTGTTGCATGATCGAATCCATCACATGTCTTTCTATGTTGCAGTCTTGCTTCCTTATACACACAAAACATAATGTTGACGAGTGTAGCAACCGTCAAAACTCTATGGACCGCTACTCGTTACGAATCTCCTTTTTCCTGTTTCCCAGGGATTCTTCCTAACTTGAAGTCACCCTCGTTCTGTCTCTGAGACTTGCTGTAATCAAGAACACCACTACATTCAACAGCAACTTCTCCCTGCTCAGTACACTCCCTCTTGTTGTTGTCCCACCAAACCCCTCGTTCTTCATAGCCACCCTTTTTTGGCTCTCAGTACCTAAGCCGTCCGCTTGCGGTTGTTGGGGGTCATTATATGAGGTCCACTTTTCATTGCCAAATGTTAAGGCTTTAGCCGCAGTACCTTGACAGTTCCATCAGTTCCATCGTAATTTGTTAATAAGTTTATGTCTCATTATCCATCTCGTTCCATATAGTTTTGCACACGCAGTGTACTAATGCGCTTCGTTTTCAAAGTAGTTATAGATCATTTTAGCTGCTGTGGAAGCAGAGGTGTAAGATGTCAGGTCAGACTCACATGATTGCATCGCGTCGCTCCGGCACTAGTCCATCGCGATGCAATCGCCAAGTCTGACCGGCATCTAAACAGATAAAGAAGATCCTGACGCTATCCTAAAAAGGTGTGCTTAATTTTGTGATGAGTTGCGCACTAGTAGAATCTATTTAGAGAGACTCGACCCATTTTGCTCTTCTCAACTTGGCCACCCTCCATTTCGCCACCCCAAAAAGTGGACCCTTGTCTTTCCGCGTTCTGGCTCTTACAAGAAAAGTAGGGCATTCACGTCGGCTTTAATGTCGTTCAGAGCCAGAACCAATGAAATGACCACATTTTAAGAGCTTCAGCTTTGCCTTTTGAGAGTAATTGGGGGAAAGGGATCAGGCGGTTTTCCTAACCATTCCACCAGCCCAGCGCTCTGAGGGGCAGAGGCAACCAAAGGCACCATCAGCACTGCTCCACCACTCATCGGGTTCACTGCCTTTCAAGCTATTATGATTGATTTGGCGATGCTGACTATTTGCCAACTCTTGATTTCTGTTGCTAAGCAGACTCAGTGCTTTTGATCGGGGCCGTGACCAGGTGCCTATTGACTGAAACAAATCATTCAGCCTACAACTTAAAACAAAGCTCAAGAAATTGAACCGATCCACCTACTGGAAACTAACAGTACATTTTTAAAGGCCGCACCAGCCACGCTTCTCCAACCAAGATTTCCGAACAGAGACACACTCATAGTCTTCAAAAAGGCCAAGCGACAACACCATGGTCGACGGATTCGACCACTTCTATGAAATGTTGTGTTTATAAATGCTCTTATTTGTAAACATGTTGGTGAAAATTCATTTCAAACAGATCGTAATAAATTTATTTATCAAATTATTTATGATGATATCGTTAAAGAAATTTATGCGGGTGACAAACACAAACAAATGCGTAGACGCTTTCAGAGGGTTGACATGACGACAGCGACAAAGAGAGTGAGTGAGAGCGAGAGAGATGGAGAGCGACCCAGACGAACATGAACAAGCGTTTGTAGCTCGAGGCGTAAAGCGGAAGTCGTGAGTTTGCGAGCGAACAGCGCAAACCAGAAGGAACGAAATGCGATTAGTCTGACTGGACAGAAAGCTGTGTTGTGCTTGTAGTGATTATGCAAGCAAGGGCGCACCGAAGACTGAGTTCAGCGAGTGAGGAGGAAGATCTGGGAAGCGGTAAGGAAATGAAAAAGAAAGTAGAAAAATCTGGGCCATTAATTAGTATTTGAACGTAGCTATAAGAAAATGTAAGGAATTATGAGCAGATAATAGGCACGGGAATCACAGCGGAATTCGACTTCTCTACCGATAGATTTACGGTTAAGCGGAAAAGGATGGACTACGCGCCACTATACTCGATTCAGAGGTGTCGTTCGATACTCGATTGAAGAGCCAAGGCGTTTTTGATTACTATTGTAGCCTCACAGGTGGCTTTGACCCTCCAATCGAAAGAAAGCCGAACGGCGACCCTGTGAACTCTTCAACAACCCTTTTCTCTTGATTAAGCAATATATGTCTACAGCAAAAAGAAATCATGTACACAAATAGAATGGACGAAGGGGAGCAGGCGAAGTCACATGCTGCCCATGTACCGCCGAAGAGACGCCTCCATTTTCTGGCGATGAGCGATTCGAGTGACACCCAACTGCGTAAAAGCAGTACGGTCGCAATTCATAAGCGCTCTACCATCTACTCGACGTGCTTGGAATGCGGCCAAGTACTCGTCGAGCCCTGGAATAAAGATCATTGAATTTGTTTTGTGATAGTTTCTTGAAGAACTCCACAGAGTTTCAGGATTGTTCTGGAATTCATTAATTTCGTGGTATATCATACAAAACAAATTATTATGTGAACAGTAGGAGCGGTAAGGATTACGGAGACTATACATAGCGAGTCTTCGGACCCGCAATAGTTTCATTTGACACTTTTCGCTTACGAGGAAAGAGACGAACGTCGCTTTGTTTAACTAATCGGAATTACACTGAACCAAACCCAAGCAGAAAAGCTCGTCACGAGAATAACTATTAAAACCAAAGCCCAGGCTAGAGTTGATGTATTATTTCGTTTGAAATGAGAGTGTAGATGTGAAGTGTTACGCTGGTGATGAAAACACGGGAAGAGAAGGGCGAAAATGGAATTCTCTACCTGGCAGCGTCGATTAGTGCTGAAAATAGATATGTTGTGGTGGAGTGGATTATAATTGTTGGGATGCTTGTTTAGGCCTTAGCGCTTAAATGCATGGGTCGGGATTGAACTGATGATTTATTTTGTTCAAACATTAGGTAGGGAGTGCAACATTAGTAAAGGAGAAAAAGCAAAAAACACCATAGAAAACGCTAAACTTCCCTCAGGATGCGGCCGTAGTACGACGGAGAGACATAGCGCTGCGAGCAGAGGGAGAACGCGAGATAGTATGTCGTACGCGAGAGGACGCAGAGACCACGTATTCCGTGTTGGACTACGCTGGCAGCGCGGGCAGCGCGCGGCAAGGGGCCCTTAGCTGTCGTATTGCGCGGCATATTTTGGGGGGGGCGTCGCAATTTAGTTCGCCCCTCAGTGCTTGTGGGGTGACGGCCACCATCTTCACGTATGGAAACATTCTGCCTGGGTTTGCATTTAAGCCGGACTCGTGGCTTTAAAGCAACAATCCAGGAACGAATTCGCGGGTAAGGACCACCTATAATGACGTTGCAGGTGAGAAGTTGGTCAATGGAGAAAGAAAAAGTAGAAAAAAACGTCGGGCAGGGGCTTAGACAGGGACCCCCCCTGCCGTTTAGGGAGACGTGTGTTGGACGAGTTGTCCGAACCTGCCCGTAGTACATGCGCTCCAATTGCAACTGCTGGCAAATAGCCATGCATGCTTGCAAATACATAACTATTTGCCAGCAATCGAAATTGAAGCGCTTCAATTGCGTTCTTATGGAATCGACCTCATGACAGCGCGGGCGGTCCCGCAACGACCGCTAGTCGAGCAAGCGCTCTGCACAGCTGCTTGGAGGCGGCCCCACCACGGATCGGTGGATCCGCCCCTCTTGAAGGATTTCGACTGCTTCCAACGCCTTTCAGAGGTAAGCTTTGAAGTTTGTGACATTCCTCATGAACTCCAATCAGGCTGAGGCATGTTTCCACCACGCACTTGAAAACCAAATGGTTGAAACCCTTCCTGGACTGTTGCTTTAAGCCAAACGCAAGCCAAGTGGTTACGTGCTTTGCGCTCGCGTATCACTCCACATTTGCGGCGCGAAGGCTTCGATTGGCATTGGAGGGGTGGTATGCCAGGACTGCGTCGTGGTGAGAGGCATGACGATGCTTGTCTGGATAGGCCTGTGTAGCCTCCAGGGGTGGTTGGGGGCATGGGACCCCGATCCTAGACGGGGGCTTGTCTGTGAACAGAACAAATTAGGTCTGTGCCTTAGCCCCGTCTTAGTGACTCCTCGTTTTGCTTCGGTGAAATTACTGAAGATGAATGGAGTGCCTGGAGCAAACATTACCTGATAACGGGAGCAAAACCCTGAGGTAGCGTTTCCTCCAAGTCGGCGAATATAGAGTAAACTCCATGTCACGTAGGTCCGTTAGAGGGCACAAAAACAGGCATAAAGCATGTAGACGAAGTCCGTAATAAAATATGAGCTTTAGCACATGGATGTGGCGCAACGTTGGTCAGTTCAAGGTGAATGGCCGGTCGTCGGTATTTTCAAAAGATGATGTCGGGCGGTTTGGGTTGCGGGGGCGGGGTGGGAGCATTTGTGTACGGTGATCAGGGGGTGCGCGTTGATGGAGATTTTGCAAGTGATTGCCGAGGAGTAGTTGAGAGGATTAGTGGCGCTGTTCTGAAGTTTTCAACTGAGCTCTATCGGTAACCGTTGGCAGAGATAAATGTGACTAGAGGAAACTTCTAGCACGTCGATCTTGTTTTCACAAAAATCAAGCAATTCGATGTTGTACACATGTACTTCCGTCCTTACGGCTCACTCGACTCTCACGCCCGTCTCACGCAGCCGACTCCATTTTGCTCGGGATAGATGGTGTTGGGGAGAAGAATAGGGGTTATGTTGAAGGATATCAAAGACTCGAAATTGCTAGTAATTAACAGTCTGGACGGGTGAAGCGTGGAAGGAGTGGAGGGGGTGGGGGGACGGCTGCGTAATTGAGGCCTCGTAAGAGAATGTAGAGCTCCGTGGAATGGAATTTTCAGAATGAGCAGAGCTGTTAAAGGTTGACCCTCCCCACGCTGTTTGAGATTAAACACCAAGTTCGCTACTTCAAAATTGCGTCAAAATTTGATCTCCCACACAAAATATCACTTCTGAGGAGCTTGTGAATTTTGGTTCATGCAAAACCTCCGCAATTTGACGGGTTTGAAGGAGACCAAGCTCTGAAGCTCTCAAGAAGACCACGTCCTCGAATAGATTGATAACTAGTGTGGTTAAGATGGCCGCCTGAGACGTTAACTTTCTTCAAAAACTCGAGGCCTGGCGGGGAAATTCCACGTTAATCCAAAAATGTTTCGCAACGCTTTCACCATTGAAGACTAGGGGGAACTGAATACAGCTTCTGACTCTGACAGCAACAGACCACTTACCCAATGAAGTTAGCCACTGAAGGGCGTCAGCGCACGTCCATTTTAGTAGTACTTTCCTTTCAAATGACCCACTTTCCGCATCTGGAAATATTAACAAGTATCAATCAGCTGGGTATGTGATGAATAATGTTCGATAACGAGAAATCATTGAATGGGGAGTTGTCAGCTGTATCAAACTGAGGCAACAAGGAAAGAAGGGCATAGATGAAGTTCAGAAACGAGTGAAGCAAAGGGGAAGACACGATCACACAAAGCATTCTAATCTATTCTTACTTTGCGTGTCACTGTCAGAGCCACCGGTACCGGAATCGGGATCGTCGTAGTCGACCGGAGGCACGACCGGTATCAGTGACGGAGTGGGACGAGACTCGGAGGAGCAGCCCGACAGCGTACTCAGCGTAGATGACACTGACATCTAAACAACCAGCACACATGCAAACCCAGAGCAACCGAAACGGAAAGAGGGAGACTGAGGGACAGCAGCGCCAATCTGGCAGGAGAAATCGACCGGAAACGATAGCGACGGTCAGAAGAGGTGAACAAGGGTGGCACAAGCACTCACATTATCAATGTTTTTGCGAGCACCGTAGTTGTCCTCGATGTTCTGACTGATGAGGGCCACGTTGTGCCGCGAAGCGGAACCGTCGACGGTAAAGTGCGGTCGATGCGTATTCGCGTCCGCGCGATCCTCACCGTACTCGGATGGCTCCAATGAGGTTCTCGATGATGTGTACCTAGAACGGAGGCAATAAACAAATCGAAGAAGCTGAATTCCCACTGAACATAGAGAGTTCGAAATATCGCTTCAACAAACCCGCTGTCTTTTTTGTTGGCTATTCCTGGTGGCGAATGCTGCTTGACGTCCTTCGTCTGAACGTTTTCTCTCACTGTCTCTCGGAGAGACAAGCCGCCAAACCGACTAAGGCAAAAGTGGTTACGAAGGGATTTATCTCGGACTCTCTCCTAAGCCAAACATTCACTCACCCATCCACATCGCTTTTGTCTTCCTCATCTTGCTCTAGGGCCACCTTGCTTCTCCGTTTTGCCAAGGCGTTCCTCAAGTCAGCTTGGAAATCAGCTGATCCGCTCGTCGCCAAGCCAACTGGTATCTGGATTTTCCTCTCTTCCGGCTGCAATACAAAAAGGCTCTCATTCCTATTGGAAACTAGAAAACCGGAATGCTCCTCCTACATCAGAGACAGCACTCTTATAAGAAAGAAAAATAGAGCTCCGAGGTTAGCGTGTCCACTCACTTCCGCCTTTTTCAGCGCTACTGAGCGGAGCGCCTCCACAGATATCCCAGCCTTTGTAACTCCTTCAGCTGTGGATGACGATGCAGGAGGTATTTTCAGTAAGTTGGGAGGTGGAGGAGGGGGAGGAGGTGGTACGAAGTTTGACGAGTTCGAACCTGGAAAATGTAAGTTCAAATAAAAGTCGAAATAATAGTTAAATAGATCTGCAATCATACTCGAAGGAGGAGAACTCTGTGGGAGTGGAGGTGGAGACGGGGTGTGGTCAGAATCGTGAGCAGAAGGAAGCACAATGTGCATGGAGCCTGATCCTCCGGAACTGTTTTGCTTCGAATGATCACCACCATACGACGACGATGGCAATCTGAATGCAATATTACCCTTGCACACGTTTTCCGCGAAACCCTTCTGTAACGACTAACCTTTGCGAACTAAGATTATGTGGTATGGACATTACAGGAGGAGGAGGTGGTGGTGGTGGCGTTTTCGGTCGAAAAGCAGGCCGAAATGGCCTGGTGTAGTCACCGCCTGACTGGAAGTAACCGCCACTTTGAGAATGCTGCACGTATCCAAGTCGATCATCATTTTGCGACGTGGTGGACGAAGTCTCGTCTTCGGCCAATTCAAACGAATTCATATGGGGAATGTCTGGAGAGCTCGAATACGTCTTCATCGGTGAACCATAGATGGAGTTCATCGGTTGATTGTTCTAAACCATAACATTATTCAACGAAAAGTAATACTTGCAAATAAATAGCTCAGTATATAAACCCAATACATGTACGACGTCCACAAGGCCAAATTTATCACCGAATTTTAGCGGGCTCTGCCTGTGCTGTCCCGAAGTAGCAAGAACTGTGAAAATATGTGGTTCAAGTATGACTTCCTGAGCGCTGATTGACTTGCCAGTGAAAAAAGATTGAAAACAAGTGATGCCCCTCGTTTTCTAAACAGTGTTCAGGGTAATGAACAGTAGAGACAAGCCGAGCTATTGGAGCGACAGCCATAAGCGAGAGAGCATCCCGGGCACCCGGACGGCAGACCACAACGGTGAGCGTGTTAAGTGTGGTTACTCGATGTGACATGGTTGCACCTTCGAAGCTCCTACGGCCCTTTTCACACATTTTGAGTCGCGAATGTAGTTTCTTCTCTGCGGTTGCAGACCCAACAGCCGCGATAGCGGAAACGGTTGGCAAATACTAGTTGAGTGCGGCTTCAAAGGCGGATTTTACGATGAAAAAGCGGGCCATTAGGAACAAGGGTAGAGGTGGTCAGTGGTGCACCGATATGGAAAAACCATGAGAAATTGCCCAGAATCCGAGAAATGGGATTGTCCGCTGATTCGATCCGATGCAACTCTCATTGTTGGTGCCCTTCTCAACACTAACTACCTCCTCCTAACTCTATAACTAACACTCTCTCTGCTATACACAAGGTCAGACAGCCAGAAGGAGGCGTTCCGCGGCGATAGCGCCGCGGTTTCTCCACTGCCAATTACGTGTCGGTCTACACCCTTAGGCAACCGCCAATCTCCCCGCTAGATAAATTGCCTCTTCTTCGACCTTCTACCTTGTCTTGAAGTCTTCCTTAAAATGTTGGTAAAAAATAATCGAAAGAACTGTTGCTGAGGCAAATGGTGCCCCAACCACACGCATGGTCAATGCCCAGATCTGGTCTTGTTCATCTCAGTCAAGTTTCCCATTCCTCCGAAGTAATTGCTTGTTCTAATTGTAACTGGAATTCGAACGGCGTACTTTGAAAAGGAGCGGCCTCCTAGCCCTTCCACATCTTACACTACTACAAACGAATAAATATACTCCAGGGTATGCGTAAGCTGCTGCGTAAAAGAGTGAACATTGGGCTTGTCCTTTTTTGTTTCCACTATAAGGGGTGCTCCCAAAATGGGCCCCTTGTTTTGCCCAAGTCTTCTCTACACCTAAAAGATAGTCATTCAGGACCAAATGACCTTGCTCAGCGTGGAAAAAATGTTAATCCTTCCACATAACGAGAACGACTTGATGTGATCTTTAGCTATCTCGACCTTGATAACCAGTTGTGATTCTTTCTCACCTGATAATCATAGGATCGTTGAAGGCCTTGCGGCGACGGTGCCGCACGCTGCTTTCGCCTCTTCATATCCGATACGGAGTTGTATTTCTTCGGAGTCTGTGAGCCAATGGACTCCTGAAATAGTGTGGCTCAAATTCGTCCCAAGAGCGGTGGTACTGCTGTGATAATGATGCCCATAATCCTCTTATAGCTAACCTGATCATAAGGAATCGGCTGATAATTGTGGCGCTCCCCTTGCCGAATCATTAGGCTCTCCAGTTCGGCTGCCGAAATCCGTCGGCCTCCTCCGTGCCTCTGCTTGACTGAAGCGCAACGAGTTTCTCCATAGTTGGAACGCAGTTGTCCAGGTGCGTAGTATTCCTCATTCCCTCCTGAAAATATGGTTACAGCTAAGAAATTACTATGCAGTGATAAGCTCACTCCACCAGCATGCGAAAAATGGCAAGCGGGATATCCCGTCCTTGGCAAAATGCACAGGATTGTTCTGTGGAAAGGACGGAGCAGGATAGTGTTTTATTCCTGTGAAACATGCCAATAGGTACCTATTTCAACTCATGCACGATATCGAAAATGCTCTCCAGTGCGGATAGTTTGGAAAAGGTGAGTGCGATCGAAAAGTAGCTGGAGGAGTTGAAAGATTACAATAGATTACCGTGGAATCCGTAGAGACTTTGACTTCCTCGAAGTGATAGCGAAGTAGATGGATGCCTCACAGGAGGCGGTGGTGGAGGAGCCATGTACGAGCCACTGCCAACTGTAAGCAGCCAACTCGACACTACGGTTCTTCCAGTGATCAATTCTAGTTTAGTTCCTAGTGGATTTCCCTCTGCCCAAACAAATTGTTTTTCCAACTCGGGCCTGTCTGCGATTGGTTGACTCGCGCGTGCAGCCAATCACAGACGAGTGGGCGTGTGCGACTGGCACTCCTACTGGCCGCTACTCGGCAAATTGTCCCGCTAGAGTAGCTGAGAAGGTGTCGGTAGCAGTTTTGTGGTGTACCGCGGGGACTGACAAGGGAGGTCGTTCAGGGTGTGCCAAGCTTTTTCAAAACGGTTTCTTGCATGATTGGGGCACATGCGGGGACCACAGAACCATGGTTCATTTTTCCTGAACGGCCCTCTGAATACCAGAAAAGGGGTCCCTAGTTCGATTCCTCGTGGTGACAAGTTTTTGCATTTCGAGTTGACGTTTCCAAATTTCGCGCAAAATGGAGTTAGCATGAATAATTAGTACCAAATTCATGATTAGGAACGTCAGTAAAAACAACCCAATGTTCTGTGGTTTTCCGATTGAGCTCTAGTACAGGGTTCTGTTCCCTATCGTTAGTTACTTTGCGAGAAAATTTTACGACCCCCTCCCTAACGCTGGATTCTGTGAAACGATCCCCTTTTCCGTACTTTCCATTCTCAAACCCGCCACTTTTTCCTTCAAAATTGCCGTTCGAGCAGGCTATTATAGTCACTGATGAAACGGAAATATCTACGGAAATTACTTCTCTTTCACCATTCCTCCACCCATTTTCTCACCTATACTCCCACTACTTCCTTTTCTAGGGGGGGGGGGCCCGCTGAAACGGCAAATTTTTATCCTGCGCGCCCTCCACTCGCCCAGCCTACTACCCACGAAATCTTAGTTTCACCTCAATCCCACACGTGATTTCGAGCGACTAAAGTGGGTACGACCCCCCCCTCCTACAAACTCAACCAGGTACGACCCCCCCGTTGTTACTCGTAACAACGTAGGGTTGACCCTGCTTATATCATCGCATAACCGTTTTGACCGTTTGGGCCAAACCGTTTTGACTCATTCTGAAAAATTGGCTTACCTTGAAGACCTTCTTTGTAGTGTTAATCGATTCGAGCGACACCCCTTATACGAGGGTAGAGGCGCAGGCCGCGGCCGCGCGACAAAAAAAGGTGCAGATGCAACTTAGCCGAGTTGTCGTTGCGTTGAGGCGCCGGGACCAATGCTAATGACCAGTCCGATGGTCGCCGACTATGGCTGGGAGCAGGGTCAACCCTATCGTTGTTACTTTTTGAAAATTTTTTACGACCCCCTCCCCCAAGGTGGATTTGATACGACCCCCTTTTCCACACCTCGACCACCATCATCGTCTCTATAGTATTTAATTCTGATACCACTCAACCCACCCATCAAACTCCGCCCACTTTTCCCTGTCGCACAATATGTTCTCCCCTTTATGGATGAGACCCGGATTTCATCGAGCTCTGAGGGATAACTTCGAAGATAAAGAAGTTCACTAAAACTCAAAGCACTCAGCAGGAAGAAATCCACCGAATGAAGGATTGCCAGAAGGAGAAGAGCCTTCAGTACAAACACAAGCAGGTATGAAGCACACATCCTCTGTAGTACTACACTTGCAACCCGAAACACAAACATCAGCCGGGTAGGTGACTAAGAATTTTGTACAGTGCGGAGTCCAGCGCCTATGACGCTCCCTAATTGGAAAGGGCCGATCTGAACAGCTATGGTGCTTGGCCTCTGGAGCGCAGTCATGCCTGACGTCGCGGAATTTTCGGAGTACGAGAACCGATTTCCTTCTGTCAGCATCTTGGGTAGTCCTCATCCGACCTCCCTAAGTATCACTAGTGGGAATACGTGCGAAGTGTTCATAATCAATCTAAGCCAAAACAGCAAATGGGAGTATCCCTCCCAAATCACTAATTCCGCGACGCATTTTTGACTTTGCTTCAAAAAGCATGCTCTGATCAAGATCGGCTCCCTTCCAGAAGGCAAGAGTCATGAACCAGACTCCACAGAAACACAGCACAACTTTTAATCAGAACGAGATTCTCCTCTCTAATCAGCACTCACCTGAACGAGGTCTAGATGGCATCGCGGCAGCAGTCATGGGAAGAGAAGGATCGACGGTGATCACCTGAAAAGGACTCATTCAAAAGTTTCTTGAATTAGTGGTCCATATCAAAAAATCATGCCTTAAGGGTGATGGTGACGCCGGCTTGTTGAATGAGGTGCACCACTTGTTCATGACTTGCACTTCTCACGTCGATGCCGTCAATTTCCAGCAAGTAATCACCTAAACATCATATTGAAACCACCTTCAAACAAGCTTAAAGCCGCAGAACCCACCTGGCCGCAGTCCTGCTCTCATTGCCATTCCAGACATGTCCACTCCTTCGAAGAACTGAAGAGCCGGCGACAACGGTGATGGCTCAAAATCCATTGGAGAAGTAACATCTGAAACTCGCATGAAACTACAATTGTTAACTTCTTTTGATCAGACACTTACGTTTTGCTCCTCTGAGAATAAAACCGAATCCCTTCGGACCCCTGGGAATCACGAGGATGCGAGGTACATTGGCTTCGTGCCCTGGAGCCATGCCCGGTGTGAATCGACGCATTGTGCCGTATTCTGAGGGCGTGATGGTGGAATGACTGATGCGTGAAGGAGTCGGCGAAGGCGCTGCCTGCAAATTGTCAAATTTTTCCCTTGATGACTTATTTTTTGACGGTGATCAACATACTTGAGGTGGTTTACTTCTCTGCGACTGGGGAGTGCCGTAGATGTCCTGACTGTACAGCGATGACTGGCTAAGTGACCGACGCTTGGAGAGGCTGGAGTTCAGTCTCCTCCGAGTCGAATACTGTGGAGTTCCACGATAGGGTACTAAACACAATTCTATTCAATTCGTTCTGCGTCTACAGCGATCTCAGTGAATGGGTTAAGAAACAAGAACATGGAAAACCCCTCAACGCTTCGTTCTATGGAAACAGTCTTATCGGCATTTCATGTGGTATTTTTGTAATGATCAACTGGTAATTCTTAGGTTCACAAAAAGATGTCAAGGCGCGACAGACTTCACATAAACCTCGTAAAGTGAGAACACCGCCTCTGATCCCTGACTCATTACTCGGGCAATTTTTATCAATCAAATCTATTACTACTACTGCAGGGAGGAAAGGGTGTATATAGCGAAGAATGGTGTTGTTTACCACCCAGACGGTTCTGTGATCAAGTCGTGGACCGTGCGCCATTGAGGCCCCACTGAGACCTTAGTCTGAACGTGGCCAGCTTCACTGGCATTTACGACCTTTTGTATTCAGAAAAAACAGCAGCGCGCGAAATGCAGAAGACACACACAGCACAAAGCGACGACACACCCTTCACAAAATGTAAGTTTTCTGCCACTGACATTACTAGCCAGCTGCAGTTGTATTCTATCAGTTGCCACTAATTAAAAGCATCATCTATCAACCATGAGCTATCACTATGATTCACCAGTGACCACATTTACTTTGAGCCAGGGTCAACCGTCACGTTGGACCGATTTCGAAAATTTTTACCCACCCCCTCCCCCCCGAGAGGGCCTCGATACGACCCCCCCTCAGATCAACCCTTCACCACCCTCGCCTGCCATCGCCATCATGGGGCTCATTCTATAGTATTTGATTCTGAGACCAATCTGACGACGTCCAAACAATACCGCATCGGGTCAATCGGTCACCCGCGCCCCCCCTATTTCCGTGCCAAAATAGTACGACCCCCCCACCTCCTCGTTGACTTTGTCGCAAACAGAACGGTTGACGCCTAGCATTGAGCCCGTCGTCACCTGTGGTGTGTGGTCTGCAGCAGACGCGTTCTGGTTTTCCGAAACAAGGGGTTACATCGATGAGTCGCCTCAGGTCATTTCCTAGTTCATGTCGCGCTCAGCATGTCGGCTAGGCTGTTAAATAAAAATGGAATGCTTGGCGCATCCCAGGAAGGTATCAACGAATGTTGGATGATCTACCTCTGCTTTTTAATACACAGCTCAAACCCGCTTTGATTCCGATGTTCGTCCTCATAATCGCTATAGAAGTGGAACTGACTTTGATATAAATCTTGGTAGCGGTAATCGCCCAAAAACCTAGCAGAAATGGAAATATCCCGTATCGAACCGAAAGCCTTTTTCGAGGTCTACACACTCAGAGGAGGATCGATGCATTCGAATTCTTTTGTAAGCTTGCGTTTTTAGGGAAAGATTGCAATGTTTGCCTTACGCGCAAACCCAATTGTAGCAGAGCAACCATCGAGAACCTCGTTTTCATGCTATTTAGGATAAGATGAAGAATAAATGGCGCACCACTAGCAGACGGGTTGTGTGAAGCGATGACGTCGGCGACAGCAGTGGTGCCGACGATGTGAGCGACGTGTAAAGCGGTCTGTCCCTGCTTATTCACAGCCAGATGATTCGCCCCCCGAAACAGAAGCACTCGAGCGCAATCAGAGCCTGAAAATGAATTTTTGGAATGATAACTTTATATAACAAGTGATAATGAGTGATAATAATCTCTTTTTTGATAAGAGTGGAAGCATACGAACAAGCAGGGCTTGAGAGCCATGTATTTTCTTACAGAATGGATCTCAATGCTTTCCTGATGTCCCTTTCATGTGGCCAAGAAAAAAGTGACTATTCTTCCTATTCAGTTCACAGTCCAGTAGAAGTAAATTAAAGAGTACTTCGTTGAGGGGCGAGGGAGAGTGAGAGGAAGGAGGTCCACGAAAGAAGAGGGCTTCCGCATGATCAAGTCCGCAATATGAACATTTTGAGAGATCTCTGGAGATCTTCTTCAAGAAACTAGGAATAGCCTAAGGCCGATGTCAGACTTTGCGAATCGCGCGATTCGCTACTAGCGATTCGCGCGATTCGCTAGCGTCCGCGGTCGCGTTGCGGTACCAGCCAATTGAGTGATTCACTGGCCGCGACGCGACCGCAGACGCTAGCGAATCGCGCGATTCGCAAAGTCTGACATCGGCCTAAAGCTTGCCAGTTAAGGTAGTGTTAGTGAGTGCTCAGTACCCATTCCCTAAAGAAGATCTTGCACACATGAGGGGCAGGGATAGCTCAATTCTACTGAAACTCGAGGGAGCTGTTACCGGAATGCGAAAATTCGAAATACCCTCGGGACAGTAGTGCTCACTTTGGGAAATTCAATTGAAATTTTTTTTGAATATTGGACGGCTCGAGCGAAGGTCGACTTCGAGTGCGGATCAAAGGCGATTGTGAAAGCCTTGGAAAGCGAAGAAATCAAGGCAAACAGTACCGATTGTTGACTGAGCAGACATGTAGGGGAGTGTTGCCGTTCACATTTTCCGCGTCCACGACGGCGCCATAAAAAAGAAGATGCTCGACGTGTTTGGCCAATCCGTTCTTGCACGCCTGGAAATCATTGGTTAGTTGTAATAGGCTGGACTCGGAAAGAGCTCCCCATAAGGGAAAACACTGAAAAAACCAAACGCACACGAGCTCTCCGAGGGAATGCGAGTTGCGTGGTTGAAGTGGACTAGTTGTAAAGATACATGAAAAGTCAGGTAGTTGCTAAGAGGGACAGAATTCTGGACCATACCAGAACCAATTACGTGCTTCTCATGTGTCATACGAGGATGCTTGTCGCGCGTTTTTCGTGGGTAATTTGAGCCGATCAGCGGACTGTTGAAGGCCATTTAGCGGACCAGAAAGTGACACACACACGTCTGAACACGCATGGATTTACGGGTTGTGGGCTAAGAGAAAACAGGAAATAGCTCTATAAACAATCCATAAACAAGGTAAACAGAAACTGTCCGTTGGCTTCTTGCCGTGTAAACAAATTAGGGCTTCAGTCATGGCTCTATAGCATATTCCCAGTACTGTTGAAGTCTAACAGAGTGCGCCTCGCATTTCAATTCTGTTTGAAGTCTTCAAATTGACGGGATACGTGACATGACGGAATACGATTCGAAGTCGCTTTTCGTCTTCTGGC
>MU882666.1:0-10066 GCA_036418205.1 Ostertagia ostertagi
TACCAGCTCTATAAGTACAAGAGGAAGGAGGAAGGCAATTAAAAGGCCTACAAAGGTTGTGATTTGGTAGGTTCCGCCCTAATTCGGACGAACCTTTTCTTTTTCCTGAGGGCCCTATACCTCGACCTTCTGAGATTATGCACCGAGAGCGGAGGGTGTGCGAAAAGGAGCCGCCGTGTGTACAAGTGAAAATTTGTGCTCCGAAAAACAACGATCGGAAGGCTTTCATAGAGAAAAGGGATAGTTTTTTTGTGATGTTTACTATTCAGGCGAAAAAAAAACTCGGGTTAGAGTTGAGCGGACTGTGACTAATTCATTGTTGAATGGCGGAGAAGATGGGCGAAGGAAGGTGACTCCTTCCCCCCCCCCCTCCTCTCCTCCACAACCTCTCCACATGGTTAACATGACCATGAAGTGGAAAAAATGTTCGCAGAAATCACCGCACTCTGATTATTCTTGCAGGTCGCCCTCATATTTATTATGCATTTGGAACTTTTGTAACAGTTGTCGTATTTTTTGACATTGAACGATCAAATCTCAATCTTTTCAAAGTACCAAAAACCATTAGAAAACATTTAGATGTCTATTTTGAGCGCAGTCTGGCCTTTTATTATATAAACGAAGTCAGATGGTTGGGTGCAACCCGATTTTGGATGATTACAAGAGTATGTAGATATAAATAGTCCTATATTATTGTGAAATATGCAATGCCAAAAGAGTACTATCGATCCTCTTGATATCATTGAATATCAATTGATATGTCAGTTGACTAATTTACGAATAGTGTGTCAAAAAAGTTTTTTAGCGGGGCACGGGGACAACAACATGGTCCTCGACTGACATCATCGTTGCCATCATCTGATGTGTTTGCTACCAAGTAAGACTGATGTGGTAGTAATGATGGGGTGCTGGTCAAAACCCCACCAGGAAAACAATCAAAAATGGAAACTCAAAAAGGAACGTCGGAAAATACTCGAGACCAAGTGCATTACGCAGAAGTGGACTTGTGGAATGGGACGAGGGCAATCTGGGGACAAGCGCACTACTCTAATGTGGAAATGCGCTAATCACTTCAAAATTGTCGCTGAACTTTATTTGCTCAGAAGAGACTCGCTCTACTGCCACTTTACAAAATACAGGTGTTGCAGAGGTAGGTGGCGACAGGATCTGTTCCAGTACATACCACCGAAGTGATTCTTCTCTCAGAGAAGGGGAAATTGTGAAAGAATCCTCGCAGAAGAAAGAAAGGCAGAAACCTGAAGAGTAACAGTCCGCACTACAGAACCTGCGTTTGCCCTCAAATGTCTCTGCGATTTTGCGTACAAGTCGAAGGCACGGCGCATACCAAAAGACGACACGACAAGACGAACTCTTCCTATTCTCGTTAGGAATTCACGCTAGCAGTTTGAAAGGTACTGTTTCACTACAAAGGCGTAATGTAATGTAATGCTTCCGAAGGAGTCTTTCTCAGAGATTTTTTCACGTGCCTAGGAAAGCTCGAAGGCCTATGAAGGGCCGAAACACATCAATTTGGGTAGGAATGAGAGTTGTCGAAACGTGGGTGGGTAGACTAAGCCTTGGGCGTCTATGCTCATCTTGGATAAACCGCAGGTTTTATTAGTTGAGTACAGACAGGGTATGGCTCAGCGTTGAGGCGACCGCATCGCGTGACCGCGCGCTCAATTGTTATCTATGTAGACCTGAACGATCTGTGAAGGAGTGCAGGAATCTCAGGTATAGCTGATTCTTTTTGTTTATCTACTCAATGATTTGAGTAATTCTATATGTTTAATATGTATTAACCTCAACAAGCTGCTGAACTCTATTATTCACCTCCTTCTGCCTTCACCTCTGCGAGCTTTTGCTACCAAAAAGCGAAATATTTTTGTGAGCAAATATCAGAGTATGTACTCTTGGAAAGACATTGAAAGCGATATCTTCAGACTACGCTATGCACACGGCTTTTCTTGTTTTGAAGCAATCAGTACCGACATTTGGGTCGACATGGCGGAATCGGTCGACAGTACAGTGAACTTATTTTTCCGGGATACGATATTCGGACCATATTTGTACTGAGAGGTGCCATTTGCCGCTACATAGCCTGAGCATGCAGTACAAGCTCTAAATTGTATACAGAATTGAATGAGGTTCTGTTTATATAATTTCTTGTGGTCATCCTGGCTTTGGAACTTTCTACTCAGTCAGAAATTTCACCCAATTGATGTGAAGTACAGGTTCCTCGAATTCGTCCGCTGTGTGCCAGACTTGCTTGCAAGATCAAAGATTTGGGATGCATTTATTCATTGGGTGGTGGTTCCCTCATTGTATGGGTCGAATTGCACTCAAGTGCCATCAAGATCCTGAATGGAAGTCAGATGCGTGGCGCACCCCGAAGGACTCTCATCCATTCCTAATTATTTGATTTTTCACGGTTGTGACACCATTTTCAGGCCAAGAGATCATTATGGCATCATTCGTAAATGCATTGTTACAATGGACGACAAATTGATGTTGATGAAATTATTGGTTTCCGTCAACAGCTCCCACATAGACTGACACGTGATGGGAACAAGGAGGTACTGCAGGCTTTCGAAACCACCGTCAAAACCAACTTCTTCAACTCTTTTGGCTCTAAGATGTGAGAGTCTAAGAAATTGGCTCAAACGGGCTTTCAGACCCCTTAAGGCCACAGGCGAGAATGAGTGCAGTGTGGCACTGTGACGGCCAGCGTGGTTAGCGGCCCTCAACGGTGTCCAGGATCGATCCGCTCTTTTGGTTTGTGTCTTTTTGGGAGTCCGCTACCTAGCGAGATGCTTATTGGACACTTCGCAGGCCTTTTTAAGCTTGGTTTGTTTTTTATTTTTCGTTATTAAGTTGTTTTGCTCGGAGTTTAACAGGGCTCGCTTGGCAACAAGAATATGGCCAGCCTACATAGGTGACCGGTAACACAGTCAAGCTTTTCTCAAAGGCGGGGAAGTCCTTTGATTACGAACCCTATTCTCCTTCCCTCATATTTCCATCCATCATCGGCAATTCAGAACTCTCAACCCTTCTCAAAGGCTAACCCGTGGACAGTTGTGGCTGCTCCAGGAAACCCTTCCCCTAAAGGTCAAATAGCGTCAAGAGTTCCTAAGTGGATGCTCGACCCCAGCCAGTGCCGTGTGTACTTGTACTGTGGTCATGGCGAGGACCCAGTTTTCGCCATGGGCGGTGCCCTCAAATGTTTCCAGTACTTTCGCTACCCACGTTAGAAGTACAGACAAGGTGCTACATAAATGAATACATTTATGACTATGTCGGCGAAACAGACAGAGACTGGCTCTCATACACTGGCTGACCCTGTGTGTTCTAGAAGTGTCCCCCACCTGAATGCAGATGTTAAACACGTGATGCCAAAAACGTGGAGCTTCCGAGAAAGTTCTGTAACCCTCAAGAATTTTGTACTTTATTAATGATTAAAAATTTCCACAACATCACAAGAACATTCTAGAAGTAATTTTCCCCGATCGCCTGATGAGTCCAAGAGAGTTCGAAGGCATCAGCATTAGACAGATTGATCAGATTCTTCGTCTTAATGTAGAGCCGACGGGATAGCGGAAGATAGCTTGACGACTGAGTGTCAATATTAATCTGAAATGAACTAGGCGTTATCGGGAAATGACTGTACGCGCATTTGCCTCGTACTGCGGACACAACTCTCTCACTACTCGACCTGGCATCTTATGAAAGGAAAACCCGGTAGGGCATGGGAAGTCCCGGGGGGAGGGGGAGAAGATAGAGAGTTCATATGGATGGGTTTATGGGAGATGTTTGCATTTTTTATATTCAAAGGGCTGGGAAAGGTAAATTTCCAGTTTTTTCCCTAAAAATCACCTTACACTAAGCCACGTTCAAGCTTATGAGGTTGAATGGGCCAGAATGCATAAAGCATACATGGATGGGTGGATGAAATGAGACCCACCCGCGGTGGGGGGGGGGGCGTTTTCCCAGCTGTGTTGTGTTAACAATTTTTTCCAAAGCACCCTAGAAGCTGGAAAGTTAGGTGGGTTTCAGAGACAGACGAGGTTCTGGTGAGTGGGGCCTGCAGACGTATGGGGCTTGAAGAGTTTGAAATTCCTGTTAGGTAGCGTTTAGAGTTGGCGGTCGTACGTGCGACTAGGCGATTAGGCGACCAGGCGATGCTTCAATAAGAGAGTATTCGTATCGATTAGGCGAGAGGGCGAATAGGCGACTAAGCTAGAAGGGATCATCGTTATGTTGTAATAATAATTTGTATATAATTTATAATATATATTTATTTATATCTATAATATAATAATTTATTATAATTTATAATATATTTATAATATAATAATATAATATAATAATTATATTTATAATATAATAATTTATAATAATTGTAAGGTCGCCTAATCGCCTACTCGCCTAATAAATACATGCGCGATCGCCAACTCTGAACGCTGCCTTACCGATTTCTATACCGCTAAAGACCGTATTTTACACGTCTGAAGGGGGAGGGGGGGGGGAGGAGGAGGCAAAATAGTGAAAACAGATAGGGGTGCAGCGTAGCTGATTATCCACAGCCATCATCCTCAGGTGAAGTATACCTGGACCTACTAACTGCTGTGCTTAATATTTCGTTCACCACCCATATTCTGTCAGTTGGATTGCGGGCCAATTTTTGGTACCTATTTTCTGAAACCATACGTACACGTCTAAGTCATTACCTTAAATCCATTCAGCGTGAAGGTGGTGAACTGGGGATAGAAGTCGTAGCCCATGATTTCGATTACGTCCAATGTTGGGATTTGCACACTCTGGAACAAGACACGGTAAAACTTTCTACCACTTGACCTTCTTTAAAGACGTTCGAGTGAATGCTCTGAGTGTGAGCTTAAAGAACATTTAGACTCTAGCTAAGCAAGAAGTGTTGTATGTGAAATATCCTGTAGCTGGCTTTTCGCTTACCGTGTCACATCCATCGCATTTTCCACGTAAGGTGGCCGTGTTATTGTCTGAGGAGTACATAAAACTCCAGTGGTGCCTAAAATTATCAGCTTAAGTACTGCTTCCATACATGTGCTTGTTTTCTGCGTTTTGTAGTCATCGGTGGATAGAAGGTGATAAGTTTCAGAGCGCCCAATTTATCAAAATCATGAAGACCTCGGGAGGAAATTTGAGGCGCTATCGCAATATACGGGGCAATGTGATGGCAATGCATTCAAAACCGCGTGAAAATGTCTTTCTTTTTTGTTAAACGGGACTAACCAGGAAAGGCATTCAACTTCCCATGGAACTTTGAGATGAGACCCAGATATATCGATAGAGCTTCAAACGCTGATTACAAATATGGAAACTAAAACTGCAAAATGAACCTGCCAAGGAAGTTGTGAGCAGTCAAAGTTGCCTGGAAGTGAAGCATTACACTAGCCTCCGGGCTTTCAAAGTCGCCTTGGAGTAGTGGTAGTGCTCTCGGAATTTGCGCTTCGACGATGGAGGAGACGGCTATGCGGGCTAACAATGGGAAGGCTGAAGTATACGACCCCAGGGTGAATAGCGAGGGCACCACCACTGCTCCGCGGAGGCTCTGAAAGCCGGCGGCTAGTGTAATGCTTTACTTCCAGCCAACTTTGACTGCTCACAACTTCCTTGGCAGGTTCATTTTGCAGTTTTAGTTTCCATATTTGTAATCAGCGTTTGAAGCTCTATCGATATATCTGGGTCTCATCTCAAAGTTCCATGGGAAGTTGAATGCCTTTCCTGGTAGAACCTTGAGAAGGGAGAGGAGCGTTCCGCGTACTCACCCTTTGAGCATCCACGATTGGGCCTGGTAACCAAGATTTGATCACAGGTAAAGAAAAATGGATAAAGAGGGGGCAATCTTTCATTTGTAGGGGCACTCACACTCAGTGTTGTCTCGATGTTGTCAAAGAGGTCGTCTCCAGCGTCCCAATATATACCTCCCTAAAGACCAATAAGGATATTAAAAACAAGCAATCCTCAAATTTTCCGATGGGTTTCCTTCTTCGTTCTCTTCAGGCTTATCTGTAAGCAGCGGGCGACTATACTGATCGGCTAAAGAACGTACGCACTGATAAGAGTTTCGATCTGCACGTCAGCCCGAACAGCTCCAGTGCAAAGGTTGAGCCTTCGACTGCGTGTAAGAGGCCAGCCTCTATGGCGAGGGATTACCATGACGCACCTACAATAAACACATTTTGGCGAACCACCCTTATTAGCCGACCAAGGAGCTGGACACCGGTTGTGTGCGTTCGCACTGCCCTCAGTTAGGTGGATCAGGTGATTTGTGCGTATCACGCTAAATTCGATATTAAGCCTACTCGTCAAGCTCTACTAGAAGTTCGGCTTTAGCATCGCCTATTCTCCAGGCGATCTCTGAAGTCCTGTTCTAAGAGCAGAGCGATATTCGTGGCCCTTCTCAAACGGGCTACCCGGCAAAGGCCTGCCGCGCGCGAGCAGGCAATGGCGCAGACGGTCAGCGGATCGAGTTACAGCGGCACTGTGTCATATTTCGGCAATGTACTACAGTAGTACATACAAATTAGCTCTGAAGCTAGCAGTCGTTCAGTATGCGCGCGACTATCACTGCCGGCAGTCTTGCTTCTCGCCTGCGTGACAGGCCCTCCTGCCTAGCTATCGAAACGGGTCATCTTCCATCCGGTCTAGTCGCTTCGGAACCTTGCTGAAGTAAGAAAAACTCCAAAGAAGACAATTTTGGTGTAAGAATAATGCACGACGACGAGTAAAGTGTCTGTGGTACCGCTGCCCGTTCTCTTCTTTGCACTTATTGTGACCTTTGAGAATGCTCCTTTTTTTGTCTTTCATTGTAACTATCCATTAAATCGATTGGGAAAAATGATAAAGGGCAATGCAGCCAACGCCGCTGGAGTCGCCGAAGTAGAACGCAGCCTCGACTTCGCTCTGTTCAACAGCTAGCCAAAAATCGTTTTGAAATGACACATCTAACTCTTAAGCCAGGTGGGCCCAATTCTCCCGCGGTTAGCATCAGTCAAGGTGAAATCTTGCACACGAAGGTTTCGCAAGGATTCTATGTCTTTTTTCTTATCCTAAATTAATTCGGTCGTTATCGCCTGCTATCCATTACAAAAATCGGTCGACGGGATTCTTGTCGCACTATATGCCTCTTAAGTCCGATTTTGGATCCCTTAGAAATTGCCAAGGTGCGTACCA
Organism: Ostertagia ostertagi; assembly: GCA_036418205.1. Taxonomy (NCBI): domain Eukaryota; kingdom Metazoa; phylum Nematoda; class Chromadorea; order Rhabditida; family Trichostrongylidae; genus Ostertagia; species Ostertagia ostertagi. The sequence continues at coordinate 7,213 of MU882666.1, forward strand.
CAACTTACCTCGTGCAAATACCGGAGTAAGAGAGTCGAGTCTAGCTTCGACGTCCACATAACCAATATCCATCTGCTGACCGTAATTCGCCGGAATCAGTGAGTACCAGACGTCAGCAGGGAAGTAGGCGTGTACGCTTGTAATGTTCTGGTAAATGTACGTACGAAATAATCAAAATGATGCCAAGTCAGCAAGAAGGCGTTATAATTCCACCTGTTCAAGCGCTGGTGCCACCATGATCGCTGACCCCCATAGGAACTGATGATCGATTTCCATAGCCACAAAATCGGTTGGATACTTCGAAGAACAGCGGGCGAATCACAGTGTGACCATCAACAGCGGCAGCATAGAGCAAGCTGAAGCAAAAACGACCTCGAAAATGCCTAGTTCAGTTTTTTATAAGTACAAGTATCAGTACTACCTGTACAGATATGGCAGGTACGTATAGCGGAAATTGAGGGCGAGTCGAGCAGCTTTGGCGACGGATGGCCACACGGCCGGATCCTGTGGACTGCCTTGTTCCGTGTTGTGATTTCTGAAAGATCTCATCTCAAGACGAAGCCATACTCGCTTGGTGGGACGTTTACCTGCAAAAGGGATGGAAGGCTCCCATCTGATGCCATCGCACGCACAATTCCTCTGTGGTGTTCCCGTTGAAGCCGCAGATATCCGAACCCACGTAGGGAAGGCCGAAGAAGTTGAACTCCATTACTCCTGAAAGATGGCCCTTGAGATAGCCTTCTGATAGCTCCGAAGGCTGCGCTTTTCTGGGCACTTCCACAAGAGGGATATATCAATAGGGAGAAAAGCAGTTCCCATGATCCCACCCACACGTTCGAAGCCACCACTGCGTATGAAGTTTCCGTAGCTCCAAGTGAATGGCAAGTTCCACGCTAGCTTTGGTTTTTCTTCAGAAACTTACGTCCCTCCTCCCATTCAGAGTGTTTCTATACTACCCCCAGCGACATCAGCCCTAAGGCTTCGCAATACGACCGCCTGCCACTCCAGCCGCGACCCTCCCCATCGTGGCTGTTTCTAACAAGCTATCTCGATCTGAGAGCAGTTGACCAGCCTTGCGCCTACTGCTTGCTCAAAAATCTCAGGAATGCGCACGTTCAGAGTGGGAGACAATATTTTTCAGGAGATGGAAAATGCGTTGTAATTCCGATTCGCTTGAATGTTACCGTGATATGGTTTATCCACTTTCTAGGAAACTGTAGTAAAAGCACCCTCTCTACACGGCTTCCACATCCATTTCACAATGAACCCCCTTTGTGGTGTGTGTGACTCAGATAACCGTGTCCCATTCATATCGCAATGGACCCTGTTGAACTTACAGAACTGTTTTTACTGTAGGCCTTTCGGAAGTAGACGAGTGCTTCTTGAAAAGTGCTTACCTCTCACGAGTCTGTGAGATGCTTTCCCATGTTGTGTGTTGTCAGCCAACAAACGCGCACGTAAGTCCAGAAGAGGGGATAATGGTTTGACTAGAGCAAAGAAGTTAGTCGATTCTTTTGAGAATATTTATTCTGAAAAATACTTACCTGAGATAATGATTGCTCCTCTTTTCCCAGTTGTGGCTGACAAAGCTTGAATAGTCGCCTTAGGCTTCAGACATCCCATAGAGATTCTTCGTATTGTAAAAGTCCATTGTTCGTCGGCCGGTTTTCGCAAGCATACATAGGGTTTTTGAACACAGGTGCTCTCCTGCTGGTCCTTTATACACCTGATCATAAAAGTTGGTTAGAAAAACAGCAAAAGGGTGGGTGGAGACCTCTTTGGACCTCGCGTTGCCTCAGACTGGGATTTTTGCAAGGAAATTCACTTGTAAGTCTCTTTCATAACCGTTCAGATATTATTATGGGACTACACGATGGCCTCCTCTTATAGCCTAGAAGGTAGTTGTTAGGTGGCCAGGTGGCTAGAGAGCGTTACGTGGGGCTATTGGGTCAAAACGCTGCTTAGGAACGACGGTTTAGGACCCTCAACGTTGGCAGTTCCGCCACCATCCTTGGTAGGTCCATGTTGAGCGCCTCCAGGGTGTTTATGTCTCTATCGTCTCCACCCTCTCTCTCCCAGCTTGCGCTTTCTTGGACGCAATTATGTCCAACGCACCAAATTTGCTACAACGATAACAGGGCCTCATCCAGAACAACTCTGATAGTCTCTTTTACCTCTTTCATCCCCTTTCGGCTACTTGATGGTGATCGTATCGTGTCTAAACCGTTGCCTTTATTTGGGAACTGAGACTGTGTTAAGTAAGGTTCTCTAAAGGTCTTTCTTCGAAGCTTGCTGAGACAAATCCTGCTTAACATAACCTCGCTGGATACAGTTTAGCTGAAATAATGGATAGCGTTTTCAGGTAGGGGAGACGACACTCATACAATGTTTCTGGGTACATCAAGACAGTGACAAACGTTCTAGGAGAGCTGTGGGCCCCGATTCGCTGAAGCTTACCTTCGCTGTCATTTTTTATTATAAAATGCGAATCAACAGTGATGTACTCAATGATTCCAATTCGTTAAGGTACTTACCGCATAGGTCTTATAGGGAGGATTATCGAACTCTGATCCTGGACCTGTGATTGGGCACGAAAGACGGCGACTGCCAGTGGGTGGTTGTCCCGCTATAGACGTCAGTGTCGAAATTTGAAGGCTCATTCATGTCAATCCAAATGCCGTCGAATGCAACCTGAAAGGATTTCGTTCGGATTCGGAAAGGTTTACAAAAAAGTAGGACTCTTCCTCTCAGCGCGCTCCTCTGTTTCTTCCTCCCCCTTTCCCGATATAAAACCTCCTCTCTCCTCCCCCATCTCATATACTTGCAGATATGAGTCAGAGTCGAAAATCACTGT
>MU882667.1:0-17133 GCA_036418205.1 Ostertagia ostertagi
GTACCTCTTAGCTCTTAGAAGGAAGAAATTCAATTTAATCACTCTTTTCAAAATCTTCTGTGGGTACTCCTTAATAAAAATAAGTTTCCTTGAAGTTAGGAATCCGCTCAAGAGGGGGAAATATTGAGTATGAGTAGCAAAACGGAATGTTAGGTGCCATTTCTTCGTGAACAGAGCCTGTTCGGAGTTTGAAAAATGCCCAAATTGGGAGTTCCTACTGGTAAGTTAAGCTCTCTCAAAACAGGCTTGGAAAAGTGTTTAACTTCTTGGCACTTTTGCTTCTTTTTATGTGTATGTTGTTATAGGTGCTAATTAGAAGTTCTTTCTTAAATTACTTCATATCTATTCCTTTTTCCGTGGGTTTTTTGTCCGCTTTTATTTTTTTTCAATATGGGGTTATACCTACGTAATAAACAAGTGCAAGTATCGAGGAGTCTTAGTGTTCCACAGCATCCTGCTGGCTCTTTTCAACATAGCTCAAATTGATTCTCACTTTCTATGCCATCCATGGGGAATAAGTCAAGAAAACTGTTGACGTGAGTAGAAATAAATTCCTTTATCAAGTGACCTCATATGTATCTGAAGTTCAGCAAGTGGGCACGGAATTATCAAAAGAGTTTACTGATAACGAATGAAAATTCCAAATAACACCCCTGAATCTTCATTCCAATGATAGTAAAGCGAATTGACGACTTTCTGTACAAAAAGCAACTCCATTGTCAACGCCTCGATTAAAGGAGGAATTCACGATAAGAACGAAGGTCAAAGAAGGGAAAATTGCATAGTTGGGAGACAGGCGGACCTCCTGAGGGTGCTGACCGACGCGCAATTGGCAGCGAAAGATTTGACCTCGGCGATCTAGCATGGCTCACTCTTGGCGCGGTTGGCGGGGTACGCCCACCGACTATCTAATCACTCGCCGCAGGTCTATACGTGGCGAGTGATTAGATAGCAGAGAGAGCGTAGTGTTGAAGAGGGCACAGCGATGAGAGTCGCATCAATGCGCAAATCAACGGGCAAGGAAGGGGTCCCATTTCTCGGGCCGTTTCAATGGTTTCTTCTTCATCCCTGCTCCACTGACCACCTCTACCCTTATTTCCAATGAGCTAACTTTTCATCGTGAATTCTGCCTTTAATGGGTTCCAGTCTTGACTGAATAATACACACAAACGCCAACTGCAGGCATCGTTATTGGCTATTAGAAGTTATTGTATAGGTCATACATGTCACACACAAATGGCACTTTTATTCTGAATAAAAGTGAAATGGATGGCGCGTTCCACCAAAGGATTGGCATATACTGCTATTCTTATTACCCACTAGCTTCATTTTTCTGGATCATTCCTCACATACTTTTGCCATACTCTTTTCTTCTTCCAGTATTTGGAATTAATGTTCGACAAATTTAAAGTCATATTTCGTTTTTCGTGTTCACACAAAGCAATTTTGATAGAAAGCCTACCGTATGCCTACAGTATCTCATTTTCAGTACTTTATCTATGAATCACGTATGACGCTTACAAATTTACTATTATGCGATACGCATCATTTCTACTATTCCATATAGGACATCTCTGCCATAATGCGATTGCAGATAACGGTAAGTGTTTACTATTATTATTATTATTATTATTATTATTATTATTATTATTATTATTATTATTATTATTATTATTATTATTATTATTATTATTATTATTATTATTATTATTATTATTATTATTATTATTATTATTATTATTATTATTATTATTTATTATTATTATTATTATTATTATTATTATTATTATTATTATTATTATTATTATTATTATTTAATGTTTCTTTTGATAATGGAAATGTTCTGAAATATTGGTCAATAGTTGTAGATGGTAATGATACTATGAAGTAGTACAGTAACGGATAACAGCCAATATCTATAAAAAAATTGTCGAGAGCAATTAAAGGTAGATCACGATGGCTGGTGGGCGGAGCGGTTTTGATTACGTCATTGAACCTCTCCCATTGGCACAATATCCTCAGCGAGGGCTGTGGTAGGGTCCGCCTCCTGACGTACTTTCACCAACGGCGTTCAATGACGTCATCAAATCCGCAACGGCCTCCACCCATCGTGATCACTGCCTTTAAGCCTGGAGATCTAAGTATTACACGTTGCGGGTTCGTGGGTTGCTTGATGTAGCTCGGTAGTACTTTTGGTACTTTTTCTTATCAGTGACTGTTAACTCATCGATAACTCGTTAAGGTTCTAGTGAAATGGTTGTTTTCCGAACCTGAATACTATTTTTGGGAATGTGAAAATTTTTTGGATACGTTGAACAAACGACCCTTGCTTGGTAACTCCGTGGTGTACCATGTGCATCACGCGGTCCTCAATGGATTGATTGATTTTGTTGTGAAGGATTAAATTGAAAATATCAAATCTGTCGTGCAGCTACAAGAAGTTGTCGTTGTATGTCTTATCCTGGCCCACACATAGAGGGATAGTTGGAGCGTGCACAGGATCACTCGGACATTGGAACTGGTTACCAGTTGTTACAGACAGTTGCAGATCTGGTTCTGTGATGCTTTGTTCTCCATCACATCCGATGTGTCTTGCGGATGACCACTTTTTCATCGGCAACTGGGAAACCTGCTAGTACAAGCGACTAACTGCAAGGACCCCCGGGATATATAATGGTTACACCAGTCTTTCAGATCACTATTCGGTTGGTTACGGACGCGATTCTGAGCGGGAATCTGAACCAAAGATTGTTTTCTTTTTATTGAACTTATTGAAAAGAGTGACGCGTAGGTCTCGTAAAAGTTGTTTATTCAGGAAATTGCTTCAAGATTGGCCAAACTTTCCATCGAGTTTCTCTTTGAATGTCAATTTTACACTGGAGTGGATGTGAATGTGATCAGTATTTATCCCTGTTCTTTGGAGGGCATCAGGAGTTTTGCTAGGCTAGATCACAGCTGAAGCGACACCGCGCGGCTAATCAAACGGAAGAAGACTCGGAGACTTGAGAGAACGAATTAGGAACGGGTCAAGATCGCAGACATAACCGCAACATCTGCATTGTGTGCGTGCATAGCACTTCAAAGCATCACATCTTGCCCGTTATGTTTTATATATGCGGACTCAGCTCTGAATGAGATTTAAAGTTCCCGGTATCACGAATTAGTTAGATTTGAAGAAAGGGAATGGCCTATTGACAAAGGTACGACTGCTACATAATGTGTAAACTTATCTTCGAACTTCTCTTTTCATTCCACCCTATTTTTGCTAAGTGATCTGATTTTTATCCTCATCAATAAATGCAGCTCCCTCCCGCAGGCAACTTTATTAAAGTGTTATGTTGCTTTTTTGCGATATCGTAGATCTGCTTTTTCTGAGTTTGTCACAGTTCAGTTGGTATAGCTAATAGAATGCAGATAATAAAGTCATAATGATGAAAATAAATGCAGCAGCCTGTTTTTATCTGTTCTTCGTTGTTATGAAATATATTAGGTCGGTCCATAATTTTTGAGAACCTTTGGTGTTTTTCGATTTAATTACTTATCTTATTTCTCTGATGTACTTATTCAGCATAGTATACATCACCATTATTACCAACATATAACCAATGCGAGGGTGGGTATTCAGTGTCCCTCTTGTAGAATTTCATAGAGTTCTGATCGAAGAAATATTGGATGTCGATTTTGACTTTATGGTGATTCAAGTGAGATTTCTTCTCCAGAAGGTGATTGAGAGAGGAGAGCGGATAGTCGTTCGTTGACGCAGGATTAGTGCTACAAGGCGGAGCTAAAAGAACTGACCGCCCGAGAGTCTTAGCAAGTGGAACTCGAATACGCTCCAGAGAAAAATAGATTTTGTCTTCCTTTGCTTTCAAGTTGTTGAAGGCGTTGCCATCAAGCTGTCAACGATTCTTCCCATCACTGACACTGGTATTAGTTGATGCCGGTCTTCAGCGCAAAGGCCCTCCGTATTGCGCCAACGACTCAGGAAGTTCGAATTCAGAGGGAGTTGGGTTTGTACTGTCAGAACTCCCGAATCGTTTGAGCAAATCTACTGCGGCTCGTGGATTTGTTAGCACATTGCACCCAGTCCACATCACCAATGAGTATTATAGATGGTCATCCGAAGGAACTATGGGAAACCAACAGGAACTTGATGATGTCAGATTGGGTTGAGAACTGATTCGGGACTACAATTTTCCTTCGATCAGAACTCTATGAAAGTCCACAATAGAGGCACTGAATACCCACCCTCGCATTGGTGATATGTTGTTAATAATAATGATGTATACTATGCTGGATAAGTAGATCAGAGAAATAAGATAAGTAATAAATCGAAAAACACCAAAGGTTCTCAAAAATTGTGGACCGACCTAATATTAAGACAAAGAACATAATTTTCACTTGAATTTTTCCATTTTTATATTTTTATGACTTTTGATGTTATTGTTTCTGATTAGGAATTTAATCTGTATAAATTTGCGTATTCAGATTCGTCCAGTTCCGTCAACACGCTCGCCATGCGTTGATTTATTGTCCGCTAGGACTAAACGTACTACAAGGTTACGTGCTGTCGAGGTGGTGCGCCTATCGCCGAAAATCCTGAGGTATACCTTTATGGTGTTTTTCAGGTGATCCGATCGAAAATGCTAGTCGTTTAGTTGATCTCCAATTGGACACAAAAGGCGTCCGACTACGCCGTTGATGAGCGTGCCGGTGACGATGCCGACGATCACTGTCGAGTGTTTGAGGTAAGGACCTTCCATAGGTCGCTATACCAGTTCCATGAAATGAAAACTTGGTTCAATACTAGTTGGGTGGGCACGCCGATTTTTTGGATACGGTAGGCGCGAAATGTGTGTACATGTACATAAGTACTGCTGCCCATGCTATGATATGACAAGACGCTATGGAGTGACCCACACAGTTCAGCTTTTCACACATGTCAAGTGACTGCCCCTCCCCTGAATTGGCTCTACTCCCCATGGCTCACGAATTCCTCAATTCTCGCGACGCCATAGCAGCGGGCAGCAGTCCCCACACTACATACATTTTGTGCCTACCGTATTCATGAAAATCGGCGTGCCCATCCCACTTGCATTGCACCGAAACTTTTAGTTCACTTGCAGATGCTTAATACTTGATTTTTAGGGCTCCTTTCTGCTCTCAGCGACAGCTCTGTTCAACTTCAGTTTCAGTGGCTATGGAGTCCGCTGTAGTTGCCCAGGTGAGATTAAGAAAGATTAGATGACTTCAAAAATCAACTAGTACTTCTTGAAAATATAATTTATCGAATGAATTACAGAGACGGTTGACGTGCTGGATAGGCATTGTCGAAAGTTGGCGCCGTGCCAAAACAATGGGTATCGGTCGCAATCGTTAGGCATGATCTGCGCATGCAGTGAGCCATATTTTGGCGAGTTATGCGACAAAATCTGTGATCAGGGTCAGATTCTGAAAGGTTGGTTTTTTGGTTCGAATATTTCTTCAAGCCTTTCGGCTCTATACAAGAAGGGTGGGCACGCCCAGTTTTCCACGCATGTCAAAGTGTCCCTGGCTATACTCACTACCTTCACCTCCCACCCCCTAGATTGGCTACACTGCCTTCTTTTAAGTGTCACAGTGCAGCGCTAAATTTCAAATAAGTATAGCCAGGGACACTTTGGCCAGTGTCAGAGATCGCGAATCGCGCGATTCGCGCGAATCACAGAAATCACAAGCGCCTCATGGAAGGTGAAGATGCATTGTATAGCGACTGTATATTCCTACTTTGCTCATATTCAGATCTCAAATTGTCCAAATAGGAGCACTGCGATTTTGACGAATCGCGCAAGACGTGTTCGCGGATTACCCAGCATTACCTCTTCAGATTGACTCCTGTTATAACGAGAGCTATATTAGGTACCGGATATCTTAATGTCGTTTTTTCACCAAGAGTATTGGACCAGCAATATTTCAGTTCAAAACCCGGGGAGGGAGTTAGTTTAATCATAAAATGACTTACTAGGATCCCCTCATCTAACAGTTAGAGTGGCAACCTTGCACGATCCAAGCTCGGAATTTTTTGAGTTAAAAAGTAGAGGCAGGTCCAAATAGGCGCTTTGACATCCTCTGATAAATCATCCCTGTTACTTGCTTAAAAGTAAGGCCTGGACAAAGTAAGTGTACAGCTGGTTAGCGTAGGGTCTGCATTGCACGACAGAAAAATTAGAACTTATCAGCCTAAGCGGGCAGTTTTTTATGGAGACTTTTTTGCAACATAGGGTCAAAAACGCACCCTTTTTGAGCGCGCGTGAGAGGGCAGGTGAGCACATTTATCAGAATATCTTGCGGAATCAAATCCATAGGAATGTTTGCGCATCATCATTCCATCAGAGTGAAAGTATCCTACCATTTCAGCACAAGTCTGGTGCAGCCCCTTCTCAGCTGGCTTAACTAGGGCCATCTTTTTGAAGACGATTGCCGGCATCCTTTCAAAAACTTCACTGTCTTTTAGGAAACCTGAGGAGAACCGTTGAGCATTCCAAACGGTAGTATTCCTTCCAACAAAAGCAATGTTAGTTTGGTTGGCGGATCTGTAGCTCCCAGCCCGACTTTGATGGCATTTGGTACACACATACGAATTTGCGCAATGAACCCAGGAATTTTCAGAAAAAGGTATAAAAATTGGGGGAGAGATAAATTGTAAAGTAACAATAGGGACTAATAAGCAACATGTTACGTAGTATTAATAAGCAAAGAGAACGTTCTGAGAAACTGATTTTTCATGGTAATTGGCCCCGAAACATCCTGAACTCAGAAAAACGACATTAAGATATCCGGTACCTAATAGTATAGCATCAATGCCAACTGCAACTAAGTCGTATTTAGGAGTCGACGGGTGCCATTTAACTGTATTAGTTCACGTTCGAGCAAGGTGAACAAATGCACGACAGGGTGTGCTCTAAGGAGTCAGTGAAAAATCAAAATTTTTCAGTGAAAGTTGCCCAGTTAAGTAGTATTTTTTTGTAAGGAGTGGAAATGCAATGAGGTGCACCGTGCCCGCCTACGTTTGTCGGCTCATCTATGGTGAGATCGACGCTAAATCGAAAATATTAAACAGAACACGGTTCAAGATTCGACGAGCGCAAGTGCTCTTTCATATTATGGGTATAATTCGGTTAGAGTGATTAGTTCGTATCTAGATGACCAGTGTATTGCGGAGCTAAAACAAACGCTCTGGAAACCTACGTTATTTAGAAACCTACGGTTATTTGACCCGCACTATTTTTACCCTTAGCGCATATACAAGATTTCACCATTAGTCGGCGTTCTGCAAGGTGCAGCCTGCTCTGCGTCATGTCATAAGTAGACGGCGTCGACAGCTAGGGATGCGGCTGAGCAGCATTGAAAGGCGGAGCTAGAAATCTGTGGGGAATATGAAGGTTATTATCGTATCAATCATGTTCCTGCGATTAATTGCACCGACAATTCGACAAGATGGAAGTTCTTGTGGAGCTTTTACCAGCACCGTCTTCCGCAGATCATCAAGTTCTCTGAAAGCTTCTGGACAATGATCAATGCGAAACACACGTTTGGGCTTTTGCATCAGTCACTTCAAAATAGATGCGCGATTTAGCCAGTAGGTGCGATCTTATGCCGTGAAGGGAGCCCCTTAGTCCTCAAAATCGTCTACTGTTGCGGCGTGTTATTGTGCTTCTGACAAAAGCGACTCTGCACTAGACAGAAAAAAGCCAGCCAAATAGCATGATTTCTCCTTTTAATTGAATTGATATTCTAGAAAACCCCTTTCAACCAACAATTGTTCACCGTGACATAAGCGGCACCGTCTTCGGTGGTGATATCATTTGTTGTTCGGTGGTGTCTACTGTTATTTTTGTCCTGAACATAATCAGAGTATACACGCATTCATGGCAACGCCACCACGCCCCAATGAAAATTTTTTTGCGTTTTTCGCATAGTAACTTTGGGATGGCTTCAATTACTGGATTTTATCATGTTGTATCCTTCAAGGTCCAGTCGCGCTTCACCGCATCGCGACGCGACGAAATGGCCGAGCGGCCCGCCATATACCGGTATTTAACACCGAGAGAGGGAGAAAATCCGTTGTTGCACACCAGATTGGACTGTACGAAGTAGGCCATTTGTCGCTGCGCTTGACGAGGCCACCCGTAGGTGCTGCAACCTATGCGAGTACTGTGACAATAATTTATGGGTTATGAAGTTGCATTGAAAACAATAGATTGCAACGATATAAGATTTAATGCTTTAAAAATGGCAATCAGAGTGTTCCGAAAACAAACAAGGAATGTTTAATATAGTGTATCATTTTTTCATGTTTATTTATTTCTTATTTTATGAGGTTATTGATTTTTAAACCGTTTTGTTAGCGCGGAATGCGACAATGACATCCTTCCACCGCTCCCTTCGTATGAGGATGCTACAAAGGACGCACCCATAAGGTAACCGATATTAATTATCAACAATTGATATAAGAGCAACCGATAATACTACGTGCTCTTATTTCAGCTACATAGCAAGAAGAAACACCTAGATAAAGTAGAATCATGAAGTCGAAATAGGCAGAATAAACAACTCTGATAAAGTAGGCCTCCAGTGAAGTCGGTTTCACTTATCCAGTCACTTGTCCTATTCTTAGACCACATAGGCGAGCGGTCGCGTCGCGGCCACAGTTACGCAACATGCTGTGCAACAATAGAAATATGCAACTTTTAACACTTTTGTGGTCCGTAGAAGTTCGAGTGACCCACGGCTCTTTCACACAAGTGTTTCGATTGCAAAGGCGTGCGTATGCGAAGCGGCTCATTCATTTATTTCATTTATTGATTACATTTGAGCCGTTTCACAGCCGCAAGAGTTGAAGGGAAAAGAAATGGCATACCATTTGCAAATAATTTGATGCGACATCTTTTCTAGTCGCTTTTTGATTTCCAAGCGGGCAACCGCTTCGCGACCGCACGCGTCACGTTCCATGAATTGCATTGCCGACTTATACAGCGATGATAGAACTCATTATTTGTAGGAGGACGTTTGTCCTAATAGTCAAATTTATTACATTTAGGCTCTCACCAGCCGTTGAGCCATCAGTACCGATTCGGGTAACGGTTCAACCCATGGGACCGTCATCAAGCAGCACAGATCCTCAGATGTGGGATCCGCTCAGCCGTCCTGAGATACCGGGTGAAGATGACGTGGTCCATGAGACCCCGATAATCTCTCGGGTAGTGTCGTCAAGACGGAGTCTATAGAAAATATCAAACTACTAGTGAATATACATGAACATTCCTCCATTTCCCTCTGAACACTTGCCATAATCGTCTGTGTTACAGGATTATTGATTTTTCATTGTAGTAAAAAGTAATTTTTGAATCGATTCAAGTTGTACATTCATTTTTTCCAGTCTGTCATCGCTAGGAATAATTCCTTTCAGGTCGCTTCAGCTTTCATTTGCCATGTTGTGTTGCCGATTTGTTTTTCATAGAATGCATTAGAGATTGATCTATAGATTTTCCGCCTTCTAATGTTGCACATGCATTTCGTTATTGATCGTCATTGCTCAATCAATATATGATCTTTCTTATCAGAAATAAATATCTATCATCGATTTGTTTAGTATGAAATTGTGAAAATTCTCATTTTTTGACAATCAATGGGTTTTCCGGCAGGGATAGCCGAGTGGTTAAGAGGTTAGACTCATGTCTGCACCTCTGAAAACCGCGAGTTCGATCCCTGCCGAGGCTTAACCATGCCTTGCAAAAATTGCAAAAATGGTTCTAGTACCAGCGTCAGGCCCAGGTTGACAGGCCGGCTGATGAAGACCCCAGTCACACCAACCATGTCTAAAAGCCCTTCCTTGCGTCGTTATTCGAAACCTTATTCTACGTCTACCATATGGGAGGGGCGAAAACTCTCGAGTGCAGGACAAGCCAGTTGTCCTCCAGGGGCTCAGATTGTGTGTGGTCACAATTATTCTCAAATTCGGTCAGAACCGGCTAACAGTTTTGTTCCACCAATGGAAATAATCGCGATTGGAATCAAGAATGTGTAGCTCGAAAATATGGTCCTTAGAGCAACCTCCTCCCTAAAAAATCGTCAAATTGTCTGAGTACATATGTGTCCCACTTCTATTTTGTACACGGGCGTATCTGAGATGCACTAACTGAAAAATGCGATAGCGTTTGAAAATACAGAGTCTTTTTTGTTCTTTTAAATCTACTTTGAAGAACCTGGAGGTGTTTAGTTCGACGATTGACGAATGTGATTCTCGAAAAAATTCCAGCCTGCACGTTCACTGATATCAAAAATTTCCTGTTTCAAACTGCTAGGTAAGGCATCAGCTGGGTGCAGGCCTTACTCGAATGCCTAGGGCGAGACAGCGGTATCAGCAAGGGGTCACTGCGATTTTATTTAATTATGGCTCCCTCTTGGCTTTAAGCGGACGCCCGTACGCAGCCCCTAGAGCTGCACTCGTGAAATGCCTGTGGAGCCAGGGAAACGCCTTTGCCCGTATGTGAAGGTTCCTTAGTCTATGGACAATTTATCTAAAGCGATATCGTACGATAGTAGAATAGCAATTCTTAAAATGTATTAAACCTGCACGGGACAGGGAAAAATGACTTCCCCAAAATTAACACAGAATAGTTCAAAAAACTTGTGATCTTCTTGATCAAAAGCAATGTCAGAAGCAAAACCATGAAAAAGTTCGTGCCATCGACGCGCCATGCATTCTAGTTACATTCAGAATCTTGGTGGCATTTGAATGTAGTTTGGTCTTCACAATTGCTTGCTGTTCCAGCCAATGTACGCTACTGCTTTTATCTCTTATAATTTGCTTTATTTCGTTTTATATTATTTATTTATTTTTTTCCGGACAAGCATCCATATTTCAAATTAATCGAGCTCTAAAAGGTAGAAGATTCTGTCGGCATTGGCGACATCGCCTTTGCTAAGCGGCGCCACTTAGCACAATATGGCTCTTGGCTTCATCCTTTTACTTTTTACATAAGGGCAAAATTCAGAGCAATTTTCTAATTATGTCACGAATGTGTAACGTGAGCTGCGAAAAGGTTGTGCTTGCTTTAGAAAGGTCTAAATTCATAAAGAATGATTGTTGCAGTTCCATGGTGCTCTCCCGAGGTATCTGTCGCGAATCGCAAAGATCACTCCTAAAACCTTTTGGATGCATCGGTGCCTGCGAGTATCTGTAGACATGACCCAGCCTGATCTACTAACACTGATCGCGGTAGTGGGCGCACGACGCGGTCGGAACCGCAATCACTCACGGGCCTGGCTCGATGTTCCATCCTCGGCTTCTGGTTATCTCGTCAGACTCGCATGATTGAGCCTTCGGAACTCCATACTTGCAAACTTCAACACCATCGTCAAGCAGCGGACCAGTGGAAGCGACCCGACGTGAGTTAGTTCTAACTAATCCTTTGATTCTCATGTGGATTAGTTCATTATGACAAGATTCGGTTTGAAATCAGAAATTGAATTACTTCGTATATTCACTCAATGTCCAGACCGAACTAAAAAGACTAAAAATAAAATAAAAGTTATAGTATGTATTTCACGGTCAAGCAATCTGGAGAGTCACATCTGTTATATTGTGCAGTTATGATGTAAATTATTAGCCGTCGGCCAACGGCCCTGGCTAATTCGTTGTTAGCCGGTAAATGCCTGTCTCTCAGCTGTGTTTACCCTGACATCTTCCGTAGGTATTTTCATTTTACCCACCGATACATCAGTAACTTTCCGTCTTCACAGGATGCTAATAATTGCCTCAAGTGAACAAATTTTTCAATTCCAAGCCTTAAAAAGTGTACCTATGAAAATAGGAGCAGGTGCGAAAGGATGAAGAAATTAATATATATCGACTTAGAACGGCTCGTCCGAACCGCCCAAACTCTGTTTGATAGGGTTTAAGGGATTCGCAGCTGAAAATGCGTTATCGAATTAAGCAGGAACTGGAAGTGTTTGGAGAATACGTAGGATCCATCGGAAATGCTTCCTTCCCATATTAAATATGTATACTGGTGTGTAAAACTTGAGCACGGAATAGGTGAAGTAACCTAACTTACCGATGGCTTTTTTAACCTTTTGACAGACCCTGTCAATCCCTTTTTGTACTGTACTGAAGCAGTTTTCTCTATGTGTGGGTAGGTTCTCTAGATCTGTGTAAACGATGTAAACAAGTTCACCATCAAATATGCAAACCTACGAGAACCACACGTTGGACGGTCGAGAATAGGTCGGGCGGAGAAAGGGGCACATTGAAGGAAGTGAGCCCTGGGGCGGCACGTATCCGTGAGACGTATTGACGAATCATTTAAGAGCGTTCGCAGATTTTGGAAAATAAATTACAAAGACGATCAAAAAATAGATTCTGTAGACGAAGGGAGTGTTACTAGCCGTGCGTGGAAAAGGCAAAAAAGAGTTTCATAACGTATCGAGAACAAGTGAATCGTTTCCGTTGCCAGTCTTTGTAACAGATGAACGGCAGGAATTTCAAGGCGTACCAGACCCTCCTAGTTTTCGAAGGTTTATCAAAATGAACACAACGACTGGTTCTTCTCCTTCTCATCGTGAATGTGGCCACCGAGCAGCGATTTATACATAGGTATGATTAATCACGATTTCTCCGGTCAGTTCCTTTAAGTATGTAACTTGTGCAGTTTCATAGGAGGAGACGGCGCAGTAATGGTACTCCCCATGCTCAGAGAAAGGGGTCGAATCCCGGATATAGGAACTGTAGTCAGACCAGCATGCGCAACTCAATATCATATTCAACTGCAGTTATGATTCTGAACTGAAGTGAAATGCGTGCTGCCTACAACAAGGGATCGTTTCACAACAGCGGTTTAAAGTGTACACCGAGATGTTTTTTCATGCTTTATTTTTCTCACTTAAAACCAGTCTTCAATACGTGAATTGAAATTCGACATATGTTCAAGTTTATAGTTTTGTTTAGCAAACGTTTCACAGATTTGAATCAGTTCGCTAGTAGGACTATAATCTTCACTAATCTTCCAGCTATCTGGCGTGAAGAAGAAATAACATTACTATAGTCCAGAAACCCAGCGAGAGCTGGCAAGCTGCTGGTAAGCATGCCATGAAAGGTTTAGTTGAAATGAAATGTGCCCCAGTAGCGCAACTACTGGTAGCGCATTTGTCCCGGTAGCGTGAGGTACGGGTTCGAGTCCCGTCTGGACGAGCAGTTTTGTTCACAACCCAGCATTCTTGTGAAACATTCGCAAGGCGAGCTGCTGCCAAAAACAGCAGTTAACAAACAAAAACAAGCACGAGGAACTGTTTCTGTCAACAAATCTGACTGTTACTGTGAAATGTTTCATCCTTTTCATCTTTCCTTATAGTTTCCCACGTCTACCTTCTACCTTCACGGTCCAGTAACTTTTTGGGGAAGTGAAAGAAAGTGCAGTAAGGAGAGGAGTTAGTGGGGGCAGAATTGATGTTACCACGTGGGTGACGTTAGGAGTAGCGTGGGAATGGAAGTAGGGCAAGGAGTTGAAGCAGAATCATACCTCTAAGAGACTTTATCCTATATGCCTTCGTCCATACATGCACTGACTGTGCCCCTTGGCTGTGTGCCTGACCAAGCATTTAATCCTGCATCGCCCTTAGAACAGTATGATGCGCGAGATGAAATGCCTAATTGTTATGGGGTGTGAAGCAGCTGGGACGCGCGTCGAGCACAATGTGCATGATAGTGGCGCCACTCACCAACACTCCATCACTTTAAGGGCTCTCGAAATTCATCGGAAAAGTTCCAGACGTTACACCCTGTTTTTTTTACCTCTCAAAATATGTCATTTCCCGCTGTCCTCGGCGAGTTTGCCGACGAGGTGTAGCAGTGCAGCTCGATCGGCTCACAGTGATCATCCGTTTGTCAAACATACACGACTAATCACCACCATAATCCCCTCACCATCCCACCTACTTACCCCTTCCCACGGAACTCCTCGGCGCCAATAGCGATGACGTTGTACTGTTTTTTTTACGAAAATTCATCTCGAAATAGGTTCCAACTCAGCCGCCAACCTGGCCTCCCACATACTTCCGTTCCCGTGTTCAAATAGAGTCTGCTTGTGTCTTTCGACCTGCGTAGAGAACAAAGAAATTATTTTACTTTTTTTCGAAGAGATTTTCACTTCTCTCATATAGACCAAATTTATGAACGGACCTGAAAGCTTTTAGTGGAATTTAACTGTTTGCGAGAGCTTTTTAAACTAACTACTTGATTTCTGCCTTTCTAAACCATCTTTTCACCATTTCATCACCTTGTTATCTTTTCACGGGTGTGACTTCATGGTGAAAAGAGAGCCCCAAAAAATGTCCGAATAGTCGTTCTCAATTGCTAACTGATTTGTTGACCGCATTTAGCATTGTGACGTTTCACAAGATGCTAGGTTACGGACAAAACGCCCTAGACGGGAATCAAACCCGCACCTTACCCTCTGACTACAAGCAACGGTGAAAGGGGAGAGACGTGGGCTCGATTTCCGCTTGGGCATCGATCTTCGTCCTTAACTCAGTATTCTTCTGAAAGAGTCCAAAGAGTTATGACTAGGCATTACAACCTCAACAATAGGGCGGGTGGGGGTAGTGGGTGAAGGCGCTGTCACGAAAAACATGGGCCGTGAAACGCCTCTTCCCCCTCCCCAGACTGAATCCTACTCGAAACAACTAACCCTCCTTCACGGAAGTTTCACTTGGTGTCAGTATTCCTGGGGAGACGGTTCAATCTTCTAGGTCAGACCAATAGAGCAGCGCGATAGTTGAAGCCTCAGCTAGACTTCCAGCTCAAGCTTAGGCTAACGTTTACACATGAACTTGCTGCTTCGAGTTAATAGGTGTCTAGTCCTTAGATTTACGAGCAAATCAGAGGATTCATGATTCTGATGCTATTTCCTGACCTGCGGCGCAGAAGAACTGTAGCTTTTCAGTTCTCCCGGGCATAAAACTATTTCTGTTTCTGAATCGCTACACTTTGCGTTATCGTATACGTGATCTAAGCGTATCGTAAGTGTTTTTATTTGGTATCAAATGATTCAACAATTGTGGATTCGAAGGTAAAATTACATTTCCGCATCTGGGTAATGATTAACATTCTGTTGTTCAACGTCAGAGCACCCTTATCCCTTGTTTTAGAGGAAGCCGCAAGAACACAATCTCTTGTATTGAGCATTGCCCAGCAGTTACCCTTGGAAGTATTTTGCATACTCGATAAATGGTCTGGTAAATTCTAAGAATGCGGAGCAATTCGACGAATAATAAATATAAACAGTGCTCAAAATTTATGGACCAGCCAGGTTTCCACGAAGGGCAGAAGTCATTTACGTCTCGTTCGGCTGCGCTAAGGTGATCGGGTCGAGAATGGCGCTCAGACTATATTTGGCGTGTGTGAAACACTTCATGATAAATGATGAAGGTGCCGATTTCACTGACATTTGACCATAACGAACATTACAACTCGCCCAGACAATCACATGCAAATCGCTTTTTCTCTCAAGTTTTTTTTTCTTGCAAACATGCCGTTTCCATCTCGTCCTGCTCTATTAAGCGACAGAAAAAAGAATTATTAATAAAAAATAGCTCACAAAAGCAGGCTATCAGTCTGACTAATCATCCTTCCTAGTTTTTTGCTGCTCGCCTTTTTTATTGGGCATTGTACTAGCACCTCATCTGATACCTATGCAGATTTTTGCACGGGACACATTTTGGTATCACAAACTCTCTCCTGCCTCCCTATGGTAAGCCTTGATAACCACATTACCCTCATCTCCACCTAGTCCATTCAGGGAGGGTACACAGAGAAGGAATGAATAGGTAAACGTTTTTAACTGTTTCTGGACCCAGAAGCGCGTCGAGTGCAGACTACACACCACAAATGACGACGGTTTCTAAGTACAATAAATCTGGTAACTAGTGGTTCATAGTGATAGCTGATAGTTGGTAAATGATAGTTGTAATTAGTGACAACTGATAGAATACAACTGCAACAATCATTTCATTGGCAGAAAACATTTACATTTTGTGGAGGCCGTCGTCACTTGTGGTGTGTGGTCTGCACTTGAAGCTCTTCTATTTTTCTGAAATAGAGTATGTTGCAAAAATTTGGATTTTCTCATCTTCCGAAAAATTCTTCACACTTGTGACAATACATGCAACGCCCTTTCCACGAAATATCCCCATTGCGAGAGCCACAGGTACCATATCTCTGTTGATGGTAGCCCTAGACGCACGGTGGCCCCTGTCCCATATCCTCTAAAGGGCAGAGAGAAGGCCTGCGCATGCGTGCTAAGAAAAATGTCTTTTGAACATGTAACTCAAGGTGAGAAGTGGACCGTCGCCGAAAAGAATAAATAGAAGGGTCGAAAATCCATCGAAAGCACCAAAATAAGAGCACCAAGTTTACATAGGGAATTCACAAGTGGGCCTGGACCAGGGACAAACGCCAACGGAAGCGCCAACGGAAGGGGGGTCCTATTTGTGGAAGTTGAAATGTTTCTTATTGTGGGAGAGGTAACGCATCACATGCAAATCGCTTTTCTCCCAATCGTTTTTTTCTTGCAAACATGCCGTTCATCTCGGCTCCTGCTCTAAGCACCAGAACAATGGCCTTCAAGCAACAATGTGGATTCGAGGTAAATACATGGCGCATCTGGGGAGATAACATTCTGTTGTTCAAGTCACCACCTATCCCTTGTTTAGAGAAAGGCAGAAAATCCACCAATCCCTAGTATTGAGCATTACAGCAGTGACCCTTGGAAGTATTTTGCATACTCGATAAATGGTCCTGGTAAATTCTAAGAATGCGAAGCAATTCGACGAATAATAAATATAAACAGTGCTCAAAATTTATGGACCAGCCAGGTTTCCACGAAGGGCAGAAGTCATTTACGTCTCGTTCGGCTGCGCTAAGGTGATCGGGTCGAGAACTGAGCGCTCAGGCTATATTTGGCGTTGTGAAAACACTTCATGATAAATGAGGTGTTTCACTGACATTGACATAACGAACATTACAACTCGCCCAGACAATCACATGCAAATCGCTTTTTCTCCCAAGTTTTTTTTTTTCTTGCAAACATGCCGTTT
>MU882668.1:0-34631 GCA_036418205.1 Ostertagia ostertagi
CAAGCCAGTGATTCATGAGCGAGTACAAATCATCATATTTCCGGGGGATGCAACTGGCGCTCTTTTTCCGGGGAGTCATACCTCGCTTCCCTTGACTCCAGCCCACTATTGGGTTGGAACATAATATCGTAGCGTTCATTCGAGCGTATTCCATTTGACCAATATTTTTCCACACATGTCCACTACCGAAATTCTTTTGTTACTATTATATAGACATACATTACTGTGCCTATGAACGGCATGATCCATGGGGGGTTAAATATGTATGTTCCTTTGCGAAGGTTTTCTGAAACTCACCATTCAGTCTAGTTCAATCTTGACTTCTAATTTTTAGTAAACAGACAAATAAGAAACAAATTTTAGATGCAACCAAAAAATCACAAATATCATACTATTATATAAACCAGAGTTTGTTTGTCTGACCGCTCCCCAAAAATTCGCAAGTGTCCCCCACATGTTTATTATTCTTCCTTCAAAAATCACCTAAGGGAGGGCGGGTCAAGTTTGGAATGGGTAGAGTATGAGTCGCTCTCTAAGGGAAATATATTGGCCATGCTAAACTCCGCCTCCAGTGGGCGGGGCGTGCGTCGAAATTAAAAAATTTGGTGAAAAAATTGCAGTTTTTGGCTTCAGAACAGTCTAAAGACAGGGAAAAAATAAGGCCTTAATAGGGTACTTACCGCTCTACAACGGGAATATGTTGGCCATGCTAAAACTCCACCCCAAGTGGGCGGGGCGTGCGTCAAAAATCGAAATTTCGTTGAAAAATTGCAGGTCGGCCGAGAATCCTTCTCGCATGGACAGTATTACCTAGCATCCTAAACACCCTTCCTCCTGTTGACGAGCCTTTTTGAATCTTTTCGAATCTTTTCTCTATTTTACTTCCAGGACTGAAGTGGTGTAGTGGCGTGGCACGCTTACCACGCGCGCGGTCCGGAGATCCTGGGTCGGTCGTGTCGCCCGGGCCAACCAAGCCTTCCATCCCTCCGGGGTCGGTTAATTGGTACCAGACTTGTCTGGGAGGATAAAAACACTGACTTGTACATCGGCTGGCCCCCGCAAGTCATTGTATAGGCCACATCGCATTCAAACGCCACTACGAATGTACAAATGGAAGTAGAATGCGTGCCGCATCCCAAAAAGGGATTGATCAACGGCAAATGCTTTATCCTTATCCTTTATCCTCTATCCTTTTAACACATGTCGCTTGGAAAACTGCTGACTTGAAGAGTATTCACGCTCAAGGCTCAGCAGTGATTCGACCAATTCCAGTTTGGGATCATTCATCCACAGAGGTAGTATGAGCATGCACATTTCAGCTTTCCACACATTGCCATTCAAACGCCCAGCCCCTCCCCTCCCCTCCGAATTATTCCCCCTGACTCACTGATTCCTTATTTTGCACTGATGTCTTCTCTTGTATTTCTGGGAGGAAACAGGCAAGCAGCGCACGTCTTTGCAAGATCCCCCTTACCTTAACTGGTATTGTACCCTTGTTTTGACTCTTCACAGTTTTGAGCTCCGGAAAACGTACCCTGTAGGCCATGCTGACGCGCTTGGGCGTCGTGAAAATCGCGCCTATCCCATGTCCTATGACGGAAAGGCCTAAACCTGCGTTGTCGTCAATACAATTCGAGAATACTGACAATCCTCGTCTTGGAACCAAAAACTGCGAAATGAAATCGACGTTGTGAATATAGCCATGATAAGACAAACATCACTGGTTAGTTTTCTACTGCACTATTGCACTATTACATAGCAGGAGTGAAATGGGCCAAAAAAATTTCGCGCTGAAACTTATCCCATAGAGGTTATCAGGGGTCCTGACAACGAATATGAGGAGACTTGACTCCGGCGCCAATTTGGCGCCACGACCAATCTCACCAAATTCGCTGTAAACTTGTAAAGAGGGGTTACTTCTGGCGCTCATTACGAGTATGACATTCGCTTTTGCCGCTCGCGCGTATTTTAACGCTGATTTCTGCTTTTCTGTGCTCTCTCCCATAGTTCCTAGGACAAATCTTAGGGAAAGGGAGCGATTGCGGTGTAGCGGGTAAACCAAGCACCATGTGGCTAAATTTGAAGTGTGTGAGATCGCAGAGTGAGTGGCTTGCTCACTTTGGATACCTTCACTCCCCAGAAGCTTAGTCCTCATTTCGGAGCAATTACCCTAAAATCCCATAGATAAGAGCGGTCCATAGATATTTTTTCAAAAATAAAATAAAAATAAAAATATTTTTTCAAAATCATTTTTTACCGGTAAATTAAACCGCTCTTATCTATGGAATTTTACTGATCGAATGGGCTCTTCAAGTTCTATCCAGAGATCAAATTCCGGCATTTCTAGAGAGATTCCGGCAGAAATTCCGTTAAAATCGCTATTTTTCTATATGAATTGTTTATTAAGTGGGCGGGGTTTAGAGTTGAGGGACGGAGCTTCTTCTAAACTTCTTCTCCGATTTTTATTTATCCATCCATCAAGTTAGAGGGGTGACTGCATTCAATTTCAATTTCATTCCAATTCATTTTTCACCGGTAAATTAAACCGCTCTTATCTATGGGATTTTAGGGTAGTAGAGGGCGGAGACCCAGCCAGAAAAGTAATCGCCAGATAGCGTCAACGACAAAAGCGAATGTCATATTCGTAATCAGAGCTCCAAATATCCTTTTATACCAGTTTACAGCGATCATGGTGAGATTCAGTTGTAGCACCAATTTGGAGCCAGCGCCAAAAATGGACCTTTATTAATTCATGATCAGGACTCTGGCTAAACCCACACGGAGAATTTTCAGGGAAAGTTTTTTCTGACCTCTCCGACCTCTACCGAGTTGTTAATTTGTGCAGCCTGTGGCCGCGGTCTACACTTTTAACCTTTTCTACTTCAGCGCTTTATCAATGTGAGCTCTACGATGTTCTGTTCCACCTACATAATACTTAAACTAATTCATTCATGTCCTTCGCTTCATGCCTGTCTTCACACCTGCTTCATTGTGATGCTTCGTTTCAAACGACTACGTTACAGTGTCAAAGACGATAACCATGAAAGTTTGATCGGCCAAGACCCAAGTTTCTCTTCGCTATTTCGCTGCAAATGGAGTTGGATCTTTCTATTACCGGAGTTCCGGTGCTTCGGCGACCAATGAAAGATTATTCTCAAATGTAAATATTTACTCAGTGAGAGAATATCTAGATTTCCCACGGTACGTCTCTCTCGATTTTCTGCCAAGTATTTTTCATACTTGGTCTTTTTCTGACCTTTGTTGCAGAGGATGATTGCTACGCAAAGGTTTCCGTTTTGATATTCCCTTCAGATCCATATTTGTATTGAGAAAGAATTTTTTTCCTCGACTGTTCGCTTTCCTGTAAAGTCTTAGAAAATGCGAATAGAGTTTGCTCGTACTGTTTACCGCACAATCTATACAACTATTATTAAACTGTCTACATTTGGACCATTCCGCGCTCATACGCCTCGCTGATTTTATTGTATTCAATACCTTACAAAAGATAACTCTAACAAGACCGTTTCCAGGTGATTACAACAGCGATTTTACACCTCGCATACTTCGAAACAAGTTTCTCTCAACCATTGACTGGGATTTTCTAAAGCAGCAAATTGTGTAAAGTTTATCTTTATCAAATAAGTGTTGCGTAGCCACCTGCAGTACTATTTGAGTAGAAAGTTGCATCTGATCCACTTGGCATGTCTGCCGCACAAAAGGTCACATCAGCTCATTCCATACTAGCGCTGTTCAGGATTGGATCGCTCTATCCAGTTGATGTTCTGTTTTTTCGTGTTCGTCAAAAATGGGGACCGTCAGAGGGTCGAGGAGACCTGTGGAGGTCTTGACCCGTTTGATTTTAGATCGAGGGATGGAGCTGGTAGCTTTCACAAGAATGCTGGGTTATGAACAAAACTTTCGCCGCTGGCGGGACTCGAACCCACACCTCTTGCATACCGGACAAGTGCGCTACGGGGGCACCATTTTATCCCACCTCAGCTCTTGGACTACTCAGGTTCTCTCTCTCGGCTCAAGACAGAGTTGAAATGAAATGGTGCCCCTTGTAGCGTAACTGGTAGCGCACTTGCCCGGAAAGCAAAAGGTGCGGGTTCTAGTCCCGCCTGGGGCGAAAGTTTTGTTCACAACCCAGCATTCTTGTGAAACATTCGCAAGCGAACTGCGGAGAAAAACAGCAGTTGAACAACAAAAACAAGGAGCTGCAAGCGTTTGGATAAACTATAAACGTTTCTGTGACGGTCGGTCGTCTTCGCGTCACAGCGGCTGTGCCTACTGTAAATCTAGTTGGTATATTACTTTGAATGGACCCTTGGTGTGTTGGTGTGCTGTTTGGTGGTCAATCAGATATCGGAAAGGTTCCAGTATCAGTAGGAGTTCATTTGCCCCCTTTTGTTTTCAAGCTCTTCAGGCTCTGGCGAAGGTGAATCCGAAATGTTAGCTGCATGAAACTATTTACTCTCAGACGGCTCATAAACTATTCAGTCGATTTACCCATACCAATATCAAACAAGAGACGATTGTGGATAAGATAAACAGCACTCGCCATGAATGATTCCTGTCCTCCTAAGCCATCTCGGCGCACCCTCCCATTGAGGCAGAAGTGAGGATGACTCAGAGCTTATGTCAACTTTTTGAGTCTCATGGTCTCGAGCAAACCTCAAAAACAGCAGTATCCCTCCAGTCGACTTTTGAGCCACTGCGTAGCTGCACCGATGTAGTAATGCCACATGTGAGCGCTGGGCCTGCCTCGTTTCGTCCTTCATTTTCTGGTCTCCCTTCTCCTTGTTTTGCTCGAAATCCAAATAGGATGTTGCACGTTTTGAAGGGTTGAAATTTCTTTTTCTCTAAATGATTATCTCGATTTTCAACCTTTAGCCAATTTTCAGGCAGGAAAAAAAACAAGGAGGGCTTTTAGAAAGTCTGACACAGATACTGTTAGCTATAGAGATCAGAAACACCTTCTCGCACCAGCTTCTTCTATACATATCTAATGTTACCTAATGTTATACCTATACCTAATGTTGAATCGGGGCAGAAGTGGTGTAGTGGCAAAGTGACCGCGCTTACTCCCCACGACCACGTGAGCGGTCCGGGGATCAAATCCTGGGTCGTGAGTCGCCCGGGCCAACCAAGCCTTCCATCCCTCCGGGGTCGGTTAATTGGTACCAGACTTGTCTGGGAGGATAAAAACACTGACTTGTACATCGGCTGGCCCCCGCAAGTCATTGTATAGGCCACATCGCATTCAAACGCCACTACGAATGTACAAAAATGCGTGCCGCATCCCAAAAAGGGATTGATCAACGGCAAATGCTTTATCCTTTTTATCCTTTGGTGTTGAATCGAGCTCCCTTTTGGTTTCCTACTGAAGCTTGCAACTTATCGTTATCTAGCAAATACCGGCCGACATTGGACAATGCCTCAACTGTCATTCAACTAAAGTCCGAGAAGGTAGTTTCATGGCTGAGTATGTCGCAGGGACACGAGTCTTTGAACTTCTCAAGAAAGCCCACCTCTCGTGTAAGGCTGTCTTTTTAAAATGAGCCTTCTCTCTAAGCTATCTCAGCTCCGATAACGCTAGAAAATCTATAATACCGCATTTGCAGAATTGTAATTACCTAGATCAACTTCTCTCAGTGTTACTTACAATAGGGTTCAGACATAACCCTCCATGAAAAGTGTTTTTACGTTTTTTACATTTTTGGATTGAATTGGCACATCGTATTTCACACTGATTTTTGTATATAATACCTGAATTTGAGACAATTTTGTTGTGGATCTGCCGTGCCAGTCCAAAAACTAAGTTTCTCAATTCTTAGCCGCTAGTGCATGTATGCTACCACTAGTGGTCGAAGGGTTTGAAGACCCTCTGACTAAAGTTCACGATCACCCGAGAAAGTCGTAAATAGTGTGAATTTCTGCGTTCCAACATCAAAATCGGTCTTTGGTCAAGGCGCCAATTTTCACACTGCCAAGGCCTCAAAGTTGCCTCTTCAACAGCTGGCGGATGAGTCATCGTAAGCATATGCTAATCACATGCAATGAGACGCAACCAAGAAATGAATAGAAGGCTTGGAAATAAATGATCCGTTCAGTAACTGAGGCGAAAAAACCTTTGAAAAAAGACTCGATTTCTCAGAAGGGGGATGTTCGCAATCAAAACGAACAGCAACAGTGACATCCGTGCTCACGGCCAGCCATGTTATTGCTCTTGACCAATTTTGTATTATATGTTGTGTTCAGTGCTGAACCATTTTTTTGGAATAAATTCGACTTCTGAGCAGAATTACAGGTGCATTCAATTTGATAACCTGCTTATCAGTCGTTGTGACCAGGCATTGCTTGCAGACTTTCTTATCCAATGAACTTGAGGCTAATTTCCTGGGACGGGAAAAATGGAAAACTAGTGCAACTAGATAAGATTCAAAGCAACTGGTCGGGATTAAGTGCGAAGAAGTAGTCCCTCTTGAAGTAAGAAAGAGAGGACTCGTAGTGCAGGTTGTGCGACCTGTGGCAACTCAAAAGTGCGAAGCTTCGGCGCTATAGTCCTTTCTTATGTGCTGCCGTGTTGCCATCCTTACCAGTCAGCGTCTGCTCCCCAGGGTGAAAATCGTGTCGAGGAAATAACCGCCTCTTTACGACCCCCTCCAAAACATGGACTCTGATACGACCCCTTTTTGTCCTCTGCACATCCGGTTTCATATCAAAAAATGCTAGTTTCATATGTGCGAGAGGGCTCCCTCTCGCGTACGACGTGCTCTCTCGAGTTTTTTCCTTTTTTAACAGCGCTACGTCTCTCCTTGATACCACGGCCGATATCACAAAGGCGGCGAAAATGTAGTTTGAGGAGTCCACTCATATTATCTAATCATGGTGGCAATGTGGGGTTGCGGAAGGCCATATCTAATCAACAATCAGAAGCTCTGAGTGAACGATTAGATAGGGATATCAATCCGGGATTCCGTACGAAATCTGGTACCTGAGAGGCTCCTTTCTTCGAGGGCTTTCACGGTAATCGCACGAAGTTTTGGGAAAGAGAGGTAGTAAGCAAGGTAGCAGCCATAAGCGTATAATATGACATGAGTGACAAGTGTGACGTACTTGTGGTAGACCACGGTCTCAGTGGAAGATATGCTAAGATATGAGCGTCTTACCGCAACTTTACTCTGATTAGATAGGGTGCCCCCCAAACTACATCTTTACACACACAGACATTTTCATGTTTTCTACGACGTTTTTGTATTTTTCCCCATTGTCTTTGTATAGCTATTCTTATCCTAATTTTCGAGAGAAAATACACGCCAAGGCGATTTCGACCAGGCCTAAAGGCGGGCTACACAATCAAACTCAACAACGAGTCAAAAGCCGGTCGCTCCCATAAAAATAGCCAGACGGCAATAGATTTCTTATGCGATGAGAAGGAAAGCTAATATCACTCGAAATGAAACACTGGAATGTTGATTGAGGAAAGAATGATTTTAATGTTGTACTGGTGTGTATATCGCGCTTAGCGCTCGTCAGCTTTATTTCATCACCGTCTTTTTCGCAACTTGTTCTATGAATAATCCTGTAGTGTTGTCCTCTCCTGCTACTTCCTCTGCCTTTTACGTGACGCTCAAGCTCAAGATTAGCTGCGCACATGCATGTCGTAGTTGACGCATTTCTATCCATGGCCTCTAAACGTTAAGATTTTCTAGATTTTACGTTATAAGCCATGTTTAGACTCTCGAAGAAAATGCGGTAGTGCTGCTTTGATCTTGTATTTTCATTTGGGGCAATATAACGTCAGGTTCGTTTTTTCTGTTACATATTACAGTCTGTCAAGAGCGCCTTACGTGTCATAAAAAGAATCGAAGCTAATGTGAGGCGCTCTTCCATAACACGCTGGCTGCGTTTGGCCACTTACCGCTGATGCTCCGTTGCAAGAACAAGAGTGAGCAGATGAAGCCTCGCATGAAGCATGGCACATCATTCTCAACATAGAGTTTTCAGATCGGAGCAGTCAACCTTGTCATTATTTGCAGCTTTTGCTTAGCTCTCCGGGTTAAGGGATTGAAAAGGCACAAAACAGGTAGAGGTCGGTCAATGTTTCCCTTCATTCTGTAGCATAGATCCCTAGAAACAATCAGAGGTGTGACATTTCCGTTCGCAAAATCACGCCACAAGAGCGCTAAAGTCTCGCAAGATAGCAGCTTAGGTGAATTTTTCTTACATAGATCGTTGTTTGAGCCCTGTTGCGTCTTACCGCGCCTTACATCTCTCTCTGACGTTTACAAGGACTCTTTCAGAGTGCTGGCGCTTTTGGATCAGTTTCTTGGATATTGTCGCAAGGGACGCATGTATGGACCAAAACCATGTTTCGTTTCGCTGAACGGTTTTAGTAGTACCAAAAAGTGGTGAATAATACTCTTGATGGTTCGATCCCCGCGGCGACTAAATTTTGCAATCAAGGTTGGCGGCCACTTGTTGGCTTCAAAATGGTCCTGACGATGAATATTGACATCTGATTTTGACATTTAGCGCGATTTGGCACCAATCCGTAGGCGCCAACCCAAATGCAAAATTTAGTCGCCACGGAGGATCGAACTCATTTCACCACTTTTTTGGGGTCAGTCAAAAGTGGTACGCTTCCTTTTTTTCGCACCTAATTAAATATGCCTCGCTCCGAGGTGCGAAGCAGCACTAATTGAGTGCGATAACGCAGAGGTCATGATGCCACCTCCACATCTGTATTGATTGAGTAAAAGCAACTTCATTGGAAGAAATGATCAGGGTTATATTCGTATATAATCTGAGCGTAGAAGTGGTAGGAAAATTCAAATCCTCCAGATTGTTGCCTCCTTGAAAACGACTGGAACTTCTCTAAGTGCTCACTGCTTGAAAAATCGCCCTGTTGGTCCTTTTTTCTTGCATGCGCGAGTTTTTGGTTTTGAACTGCTATAGCTTTTTTTCAAATTCAAATTTTTGCGCGCTTTTTGGCTGACGCTGTAATAGTGTGAAAAAAACGCGTGACTGGCTGAAATCGCAATAAAAATGACGAAATGTTAGATAGATGGGGTAAGCTCGGAACTCTGAGCGTGGATTCACGATTAGTGTCTTTTACAGGAAACCCGATGTTTTTGAAACATGCCCATGTAAGGGAAAGTGTAAGCACTTCGGCGAATCGCTTTCCGAGGCCTAGAAACTGGGGAGTCATTGAGCTTCCAGTAAAGATTCGGTGTCCAACATAAAGCACGAAACTCGTAATTTTCTAATTTTTTCATATATTTATACAGTATCACTTCTGAAGAGAGTTCCAATCATGTGAAGCCTGAAGACCCGCGTTTTCAGAGGAATAGACCGAAAAGAAAAAAAGCGAACTGGTACTTTAAAATACGTTTCAGTCCGCTCCATTTTGGATGAGTTCAAGTATTCCTTGAAAAGCTGCAAAAATTTGAGATTCGAAGAAATCTGCAGCAGTTTAGAATAAAAAGAAAACCAGCGCGTGGCCAAAAATCGAAATTCCAAAAGGATTACTGGTGCTTCGTGAGCCCATCAGTTTTGAGGTGAGTTCGAACACACATTAGGAAGCTCTGACCCTGTATTAGTTACAGTGGGTAAAGAAGAGCAAAAAATTGAATCTGAAAAAAAGTTATGGCAGTTCAAAGCCAAAAAACCCGTGCGTGCAAAAAAAGGCCAACGGGGCGATTCTTCGAATTAATGAACACTTCAGAGGTTCTAGTCCTTTCTAAGGAGGAAACAATCGAGGATTCGAAGTTTTCTACCACTTTTACCCTCACTTAATATATGAATATTTAACCCTGATTGTTTTTTCAATGAAGTTTCTTTTACTCAATCAATAGAGATGTGGAGGTGGCATCATGACCTCTAAATTCTCGCACTCAATTAGGGCTGCTTCGCAGCTCGGTGCGAGGCATCCCTTAATTAGGTGCGAAGAAACAGAAATCGTACCACTTTCAACCCACCCCTTTTTTTGGTATCGCACCAAAGCATCAAGGATGGAAGCATGGGTTTTGTGATTCCGAACGTGCTACCTAACAATATGTGGAAACGTTTTGTAAAGTGGCTTGAACTGAAAGCCTCCAGTGTGGTAATCTCTCATTGCCTTAGCTGCAGCTGCTTAATGGTGAGTGAGCTCTGACCTCAGGTTTTCGAGGATTCTTTTCTGCTGGCCATTACTCGCACGAAAACTTGGTAGTCGTGTGTCAAGAATACCAATTATAATTGGGCTGCCTTTCGACCAAGTCAAGTGTGCAAAGATAAGCGAAGAACTTGCATTAAGGTCTCTCAGGTACGGTACCTGCTTTTTCGAAGGACAATTTTCATTTGCTTCGTATGGGCGTAGTGGATGGAACATAGAACTATGCTTTATTTTTAAGGCTCTCCGAAGGCCGAAAAAGGGGTGAAAGTTTGGTTTATGGTTCCATGTTGTGAGAAAAATTTGTATATTTGATTGTGCTGCATGATGAGCAGGTACCTGCGACTGAACCTTCTGGACATTCACGAAATTGCCAAGATGTGTTTTATTCTTAAAGGCAAAAGTCAGGCTCGTGTTTCGGCATTATGGCACCTGATATTGAGTTTAGAGATGGGAGGTGGAACGATAGTGAAGAAAAAACGAAAAAAACTGTCGACAACACCTAAATAGAAACCCATTCCTTCTAGCAGTGAAGGAGATTTGCTCGGGGGAGAGTCACGTCCAAACGAGTTTTCTGGATATGCCAGCCGTTCCATCGGTTGATACGGCAATCAACT
Organism: Ostertagia ostertagi; assembly: GCA_036418205.1. Classification (NCBI taxonomy): domain Eukaryota; kingdom Metazoa; phylum Nematoda; class Chromadorea; order Rhabditida; family Trichostrongylidae; genus Ostertagia; species Ostertagia ostertagi. The sequence goes on from MU882668.1 coordinate 10,774, forward strand.
CAGCTGATCTCACACGTTAGGCCAGCCACGCACCACATCCCATGGTGGGCGGCCGGAGCGCCTCCAGGCGGCGCGAGCGCTTAATGCATGCCCTGGGGCGTTATTACGGCGCCTTTTGAGATTCTGAGCATGGCAACGTCCCTGTGGGTGCGTAGCCATGCACATAGACGACTAAAGTGATTGGTTTGGTCCACTGAGCCTGACTCGTGGCTTTAATCAAAGAATGTTAGTGTACATTCAAATCTCAGATGATAAACACATGTTTTGTATGTACAGTCCATATCCGAGAGTTGAAGCAGGCATGTTACCGGAAATGACTTGGCGGCAGCCGCACTCCATAGATTCCTGTTTAACATTCATTCGTAACAGGATATCCCAAGATCAGAGAGGGATCACGGGGGACCATTGCCAATCCCTTCGCGCCTTCTCGAGCGTCATGGCGTCAACTGGATATGGGAGACATGGAGGGTAAAAGCAACGAGCCGGCACTCACGACTTCGTTTGTTGCGAATGTTTGTATAAATATAACGCCGAACATCGAGCAAGCGGAGCGAATGCTGGGCTTCGACCTGCGCCTGTAAGGTTGGTCTACAGCTGAACCTAACGAAGACGATGTTTATGAGAAACGGATTGGTTCCTGATGCCCCATTCACGCTCAACGGAACGAACATCACCGAATGCTCCAGCTACGTGTACCTAGGTCGGGAAATCAATATGATGAACGATCTAGCTCCAGAGCTGAGCAGGAGGAAACGAGCGGCTTGGGGAGCGTACAAGAACATCGAGGGAGTAGTGAAGAAGACGAAGAACATCCGGCTCCGTGCCCACCTCTTCGATTCCGCTGTCCTTCCTGCCCTAACCTACGCCTCAGAGACTTGGACTCTGCGCAGGCAGGACGAGCATGCGGTCAGCGTTATCCAACGCGCTGTCGAGAGGACGATGCTAGGAGTAACCCTATACACGCAAGTGCAGAGGGGAATCCGGAGTGCCGAACTACGCCAACGATCGAAGATCAGGGACGCTGCCGTTTTCGCCAAGGAATCGAAGATAAGGTGGGCCGGACACGTCATGCGATTTTGCGATGACCGTTGGACCAGAGCGGTTACCGACTGGATCCCTCGGGACGTCAAACGAACACCTGGACGACCGCCGGCCCGATGGTCAGACTTCTTCACGAAAGCTCTGAACGAAAGGAATGAAGGACATCGTGTCCCTCGAGCGAGGAGGGTCCACTGGACAACTCTTGCACGCGACAGGGACGAATGGAGACGTTGCTGGCGCCCGCTCGAGCAATTCGATGATCAACGGGACGACAGGTGATACAGGTGATGCAGAAAGTGGCCTGCAGGACATTATCCACAACCTCTTCGAATGAAGCGGCAGCCACGTCATTCTTCTGATGCACGCTAACCCCAATTCTCTGATTGATTGTGAGGTGCCCAAACCACGATTTGATTGAGTAGAAGGCGGTGAATATCGCTTGAGGATTCCTCAACGGCACGTCGAGGATTCTCTGCCCGATCAGACACGATCTCTCGCGCGGACATTCACACTCGCCATGCCGTGCCGTCTGTGCTCTCCGCGCGGATGTTCACTCTCGGCACTACTCTCACATGGTAGAGAGCTATGGTCGAGGAAATCCTCGACCGTTATTCACCCTGGTTGTAATTGTCTCGCACGCTTAACTTCGTATAGCATACATTATACGAAGATTGTATTACACAGGTGAAACGCCAACTTTCGTAAGTTGCTTCAAAACTGAGCGTGAACTGTGACTATTTTTCGTTGAATGATTGTCCCTCCTTTCAAAAAACGAGAAAGCGTCGAGTGCAGACCATACACCACAAGTGACGACGGCCTCCAAATCTGTAAATCTGGTTAGTAGTGGTTCATAGTGATAGCTGATTTTTGGTAAATGATAGTTGTAATTAGTGACAACTGATAGAATACAACTGCAACAGGCTAATCATTTCATTGGCAGAAAACATTTACATTTTGTGGAGGCCGTCGTCACTTGTGGTGGTCTGCACCCGACGCTCTTCTCGTTCTTGAACGGGAGTACACGAATGTGTTCACGTCTCCATGAATGTGGTTTCCTCAACGCGAAAATTCTCGATTATCGCTCGCCGAAAATCCTCCCAAATCTGAAAACTTAGTATTCCTGCAGTGCATGGCTCCCAACTCACGCAGTAGCAGCGAAAACCTACCCTATTCAAACTCTGATTTTTTTACCTCTTCCCTTGTTTTCGTCGCAGCTGAGGATGCCCCGTAAAGTACCAACAATTGATATTCGAGCTTAAACATGGGACTACCTGCCCAATAAGTGAGAATCCTACTGAAGAGTTGAAATTGGGTCATTCCACACTATTTGGACTAACTCCCAAGTGCGAAAAGAAAACTATTGTGCTTGATGCGATGTCAGAATTTGCTTCCGACATTTTGATCATTAGTTTGGAAGTATTCCTATTTCTGAGAAGTCACTCTACGCTGCAGATGGCTGCATGGAATTTAAGCGCGTTAAAGAAGGCGCGTCTATCTCACGAAACGCGTTGACCATGGAGAGAGAGAGAAATTAAAATGCACAAGCACGGATGAAAAGAGCAGTTCAAAACGGACACCGTTGCGCTGAAAAACAACTAACATTTCATTCTTCAAAACGAAATAAAGGCAAAATTTTGCTCAACTGATGGATGCTGAATAATTTAAATTGCGCAATGTTTAGGGTTCAGTATTGGAAGCGGTGTTGGCGGAAATGATGGTTCTACAGGCTATGATGGCGGCATTGGCAGTGGTGTTGCTCCGGGCGGCTACTCGATAGGAGGAGGAGTGCGCCCAAGTGGAAGTTTTCCCGGAGATGGAGGTCAGGGCGGGACTCTCATTGGAGGTGGTATACGGCCAAAGGAAGGACCCACAGTCGGTGGGAATATTCGCCAAGGCAGAGCGGCTATAGGAGGATGGTGCACGCCATGCAGAGAGCTCCATAGGAGAAGGAGTTCAACATAGTGATGCTTCCATAGGAACTGGAGTTCGGCAAGTGAAGGATTCCATTGGTGACGGCGTGGGACAAGCTGAGACTTCATTGCGTCAAATTCGTTCTATTGGTGATGGTGTACAACACCATACAGTTTCCCAGCATGGAACATCTATTGGAACCGGCGTGCATCACAACGGGCCCTCCATTGGGACCGGCGTCCATCATAATGGACACGCTATTGGAAGCGGAGTAGTGGAACAAGCGCCTCCTGTTAACAATCAATTTCACCGTCACAAGACTCCGATTGGAGATGGTGTGAGACATTCTGGAGTCGGAGGTGGTGTGACGGCTGATGGGAGCTACGTTCGTCAGAGTGGACATCAGATTGGAACAGGCGCTCGTGAGTTTTTGCATTGGTGACCATAAATATGTACATCGAACAATCCATTGTCATTCTCGTCCCCTTCACCTGATTACACGCTTACCGAATAATTTCAGAAGCCTACCGTGTCTGAACAACGACTAATTCACTGGCTGAAGGATGCACTATTTAGTGTAAAGGAGGAAGACTGCTCATCATTGATAATTGTATAACGATCAAATTAAATCGAATAAATCAATTTCCCATAGTTTCATCTTTTCCAAAGTCAACTACCAAAAAATCCTTTATTTTTTGTTTCTAAGTAAGTAATGAAATTGTTAGTAAACGGTCGAATTGGTAAAACATCTCAAGTCTTTTTCGGAAAATCTCAGTTATACGGTTCTCCGTACTTCTTTCGTGATCGCGCGCTCGTTTCCATTTCGACTGCAGCAGCCTGGAACGATATTTTTGTAGGAGCCTTATGATAAGAAACCCTCTGTGGTATGAGGAGGTAGCTAGAATATCAAAGCTAGGGGAAGGCCATTTTCTATGAATAAAGGCATTGGTGAAATCAGTTCAGGCATATAGGGCCAATTCAGGGTTGAGATAAGTATTTTGGGCATGTTATAATTGCGTTGTTCCAGAAAGAAGTGAAGTGTGCTTCAAGCGCTTCAAGTTGTTAGTACTGCTGCTATAAGTGCTCCACGCTTGACTGCGTACTCCGAATCAAGACAAATACGAGAATGCTCCGAAAAGATCCTTAGAGGTAGCACTTTATTGGTGACAAGGATTCTGGAAATGGCAACAGTGCGAGAAAAAAAAACAGCAGTCAAATTGGAAAACGCCCCAGCCTCTTGCAAACTTATAAGGATTCCACGCCGCCAGACAGGCCAAGTATTGCGCTATTGTCATAGAGTGAAGGAAGGTACGCTCCCTTTTATGGATCATGAGGTTGATCTTACCTCAGCTGCATCCTTTGTTCTTCGCGTTATCAGTGTGAATGAAGCAGGTTTGTCGGTAGCAACAGGGAGAAAAATAGCATTTGCCTGGAATATTTAAACATCGACGTTAATGATTTTTCTCCACAAAATTCGCAATATTTGCTACGAAACTATGCCAAAACTCCGAAAGTCCCGACTGTCTAGTTGCTGCGAAATTTCATTAAAATCAGTATTCATGTACCAGAATGAGCAGAAGCGCCGTTGATCCAGTAAACGTATCTCCATTGATCGTGTCGCTTTTCGTCGCGGACAAAGTAAGCGACCATTGCCGGAGCCACGAACAGTGCCACACATTTCATGAACTGTATTGTAGCCAACACAAAGTGCGCATACTGTCTAAAATAACAAAGATTATTAAAAAAAATACTTTATTACAATCCTGAGTCGCGAATGCAATGGTGGCAGGCGATCCGTTCACTCTGGTATCTGCAAGCTTTCCCAGTCAGGCCATTTTAATACAGTTCATATTTCCATGTGGAGCAGGCAACCAACTGCGATGGTGTGATTTATCACTATATCATCAGCACTAGTGGTCAGGATGCTGAAGGAGCTGTAATCTTCTTCTTCTATCTAGTCTATTTAGCCTGCGCAGACGCAAGGTCCGTCGTTCTTGTCAGTTGTCGCCACTCTTTTCTCTCCAGGTCCTTTTCTTCTCCTGATGACGTCCCTCCACCCTTCTTTGGGGTCATTTGCCTTGCGCATCGAAGTCTATCGCTGTTCTTATCGGATGGTCCTTGGCCTCCTTAGCACATGCCCATACCATCGCAGACGCTGTTCTCGTACCTTTAGTTGGACAGGGGCAGTCTGCATGACCGCTCTGACGTCCTCGTTTCTGACCCTTGTCCAGCCGCAGCCCATCTCAACATCCTCATTCCACTAGTGTAATAATATCATGAGAAAGCTTAGTTTAGGTGTATTTCAAATCATCCGACAGTAAATGATAATCAGTTGTGTCACTCCGCCTTTTAGTTAGTCAGCAAAGTCGCGAAGATTAGTTAGAGAAAATTTGACAAAGTCGTGATCCAACAAAGTGTCCTTCGGAATTGTTTCCAGCTATCACAGGTAAAATTTTGCAGCTTTTCTGCTACCTTCCCATCATAAAATTCACTTTCGCGTCTTTCGAATATGCTAAAATATGCGGAATCTGCACTTCGCTTAAATCAAACCATGTGGTTCATTTCATAGTTGAAGAATGGCCAACTACCCGGGACAAACTACTATTGGAATTCTCCCGAAGAAGAGCGAGGACTTGCTTGTTCGACTGAAGGGTCTTATTTGGGATTATCGGTAGAGTCCTGACAGTGGAAAAAGTATGTTGAAAAGGAGGAGGTGTTCGGTGTCACGACACATATATATATATATATTATATATAACTCTATATATATATATTAGGTTGGCAAGAAGTCCTGCGACACTTTTTCAATTTTTTGATTTTAATTTTATCTTTTTTGTTTACAACTCCTGACCGGTCATATATCTATCATGAGTGTCCACCACTTGTCTTCAACGCTCAGAAAATTTCCTGATGCGCCTTTTCCAAAACCCAGCGGAGTGCGGGTCAAGAAAGGAGGCGACCTCACTTCCGAGTTGGAGTTGATCGTCTAATCATTTAGCTCGACCAGATTACGCTAAGAGAGGTAAGAAATCTTGCCGCAACTCCAGAATTTCTTACCGGGCTCATTTCGGATCATGGTGATTCGCAATGTCATGAAAGAAATGAATATTGTCGCGGTACGAGGGCTCTTGACGAGCTGCCTCGGCCAGCTTCTGGTATTCCACAGCCTAGGCCTCTACCTACACAATGGTGCCCATAACGAAGGATATGTAGTGGAGCTTCTGTAAGAGCCCTACCTGTAATGGAGTGTAGGGACGCTGCGTGCTTCTTATAAAAATATCAAAAGATCGGAAGCGCTGGTAAAGGTGAAACACGTTGTAGCGGTGAACGACATGCCTGTTGAAGCTATTGCAGATAGTGTTGGTCTTTGACACGAATCCATAGTTATGTAGACATTTGTACTAGACAGTGACTCGGAGTGTGGATTTACTAGTGGTCGAGGTTTTTTGAATTTTCTTGGATAACTACTGACTGCAGCACTTATATCCACCTCGTGGATTGAAGCCTCGAGAATGCTCTACCATTTGTTAGTCATAAATGTTACCTATGGATTTTTCAGAAAAAAAGAAAATTTTAGAAAGAGTGTCGCAGACTTTCTTGCCAACCTTACATGATAATTATTGCCAACAAATGCGAAAAGAAAATAGAATACATTTTGAATTTTTTTGGAAAATATTAAGTCTCAAATGTATAGGATGTATAGGATTCGGTGTTCATATATACTTCTCCAAATTTTTGTGAGGAGAGTGGAAGAGGATCGATCGTAGGTCATGGAGGGAAGTATCGCGCGGGAGAGGGTGTTTCGAATAGTAAGGGAGCCCGATGGCCACTACGAAAGAAGCGCCAACCTCACAAGCGACAGCCTCCGCATCGACTCGTTCGCCGACATCCCCCTTTCTGTGCTCTTTATCAGTGAATACGTTCGTCTATTTTGTTCGTTGTTTCGTTAATCCTCGTGGCCATCAATGCAGTATCCAGTTGTTCCTGTACCGGTGAACACTAACGAAGACAATAGCGTTTGTGGCTCTGCAAAATTCGCTCTCCTTTGGATGGTTTCAGTCATCTGTTCTGGGATGCACGAGACAAGTTGGGAATTGTCTGGAGTGGTACCCGCCCATAGATCTCTTGGATGGAACTTTTTGGGTGCTCCACTCTGTTAAACTGTACGCACTGGGTAAAAGTATGGGACGAGGATGTAACAGAGGTTAGTGATTGAATGTGGGTTCAGTTTAGATAAGAATACCGAAATTTTTCTTTTCAAACCGCGCAATGGTTGAGGCACTAGCGTGAACGCTAGCGCTACCTCGCTATAAATTTGAGCCGCACGAATGGGAACCGTTCCTTGCATGGTACTAAGTCGTTTGCGAGGACGCCCTAGTTAGCAAGCTCATGAGATGTGCGATATCAAGACCCAACTCTTGAAGCGCCAGAGGAGACGATCCAAACCGTACCATTACCGTTAGCAAATCCACTAATAGGGGCAAACCGAGGCTTCTACCTCGAATCGTTCTCAAATGTTATCACGCTATAGGTATGGTCCGGACTAGGTTTCTTTATCCCAAAGAGATACTACACCCCGCCTTAGCTCTTTGTATTACGAAAAGGGGACATCAGTGCAAACCACTTCAATCCGTTGGTGCTTCCAGCCTATGTACTTTTTTGCAAAACGAATTCACGCCTACTTATGCGTGCCTAGTATCTATGGAGTAATCGTGCACCGTCTTCGCATGTAGGAGGAGGGGGTGATTTAAGCGCACGATCAAAAGTGCTTTAACACATTAGGTGCCAGTCCCTTTCCTAGTCGTTGCAAACCCCTAGTCTAGCTGAATGCAGCATTTGGATTCGGCGCTTCTTTCTCAGAAAGCTTTCCCGATGTTCCGATTTTCGTGCTCGTAAGACTACATGCTGTGGCAGAATTTCCTGGTCAAGATGAGTGATGGGCTAACGTTTTTCTTTAGAAGATGCTGCGGTCACTGACTGCAGCATTACTGTAAGCCTCAATATTATTCTTTCACCGCAATAATTGTGTTTCACGTAGCAAGGGGGTTTCTCTTGTTTTCAGGTGCATCAGTTGATATCAACACAGCTCCCATATACTATCGCTGATGAAAATTCGGAACAAAATGGTTACCTTCTTACAGAGATATCTAAGAAAAATGGGGTGGGCCCTTGTGTTTGGAACACACTGTAGTAGAACATTTTTCACATAGTAATAAGGAAGATCGATTTGATGAAATTCTTTGAAAATGGGACCACGAGGTTGATGCTTTCCAATTTTCTTTTGAAGCTTTTTTCGCTTCTGCTTTTTTCATCCGTATCGAAAATTCATCCGGGAAAAAATTTCACTTAAGAAATTTGAGTCTTTATCCTTCATTTAGAAAATGAGGTATATCAAAGAAAGCGGTCATCGGGTGATTAGAGTTTTGTTCACAATCTTTGAAATTGGACAATAGTAGGAGAAATGTGAATCAAAAGGAAAAATGGAGAGCAGAAAAATCGATTACATGTACATAGTAGCGCTCGAAAGCGTAAGGCTTTTTCGATCGTAACTTTTTTACCAGTGGCGCAATCGCGCAAAATTTCGAAATGTACACCAGAAGCATATTCCACACCGGTCCACACTATTTGGCTGCAAAGCAAGACTATCCTCAAAATCAAGAGCAAGGTTGTTGTTGCGGCAGTGGACTTCAATGAAGAGAAGGTGGGCGACGTTTACATTTCTTTGCACCCTATGCCCATTTTTTTCTTTAATGTGTTCGATGTTAGTGCTCGTACACTTTAGACATGGTAAGAAGAGTAGAAATTCCGCAAGGAATTCAGGAAGTCAGAAATTCTATGAGCGATGCTCAGAGGATGCGAAGATCTCGTTGCACTACAGTAGGGCAAGACAGACGCTCATAAGGCACTCGAAAGCTGACCCCAGCTTACTGCGGTTGACATTGCTGCCGAATTCAATGCGAGCGATGGCACAAGCGTAGCCGACAGACTGTGGGAAGACGCCTGAATAGTGCAGGACTGTACGAAGGCGCCCGGCCAAGAATCCGCTCATCAAGCCGAAAAATAGGAGATGTAGAGGAGGACGTCGCGCGCCGCCACGTTAAGCGGACTTCGGCTGACTGGGACAAAGTTCTCTCCACAGACGAGAGCAAATAAAATTTGTGTGAAAGCGATGGTCTCAAGTTTCTAAGACGTCCTTATGGCAAAAGATTAATTTCTAAGCACAGAAAATCCCCAGTCAAGCATTACGAAGGATCTGTGATTGTATACGGCGCGATATCACTAAACGAAATGGCTCCAATTTTGAAAACTGATAGCATAGTGACATGGAAATTCTAGAGAGATCTGATGATCAACACCGTGTTGCCGTGGGCCCGAACATGCCTGCAGAAAGGATCCTACAACAGGATAATGACCCAAAATAGACTTCGTGGGCTGAGAAGCCCGTTTCTCGAGCAGCAGATCAGACTCTCGAGTGGCCGAGCCGGCCTTCACGTCCGAATTCAATAGAGCACATATGGGATCACCGTAGTAGGTAGTAGGTGAGGTACAAATAAATTGAGCAGGAACCGAGAAGAAAAATTCTTTCAGCTTGCGACGTAGTGGCTAGCCATGTCACTGACTGTACTTCAGTAACCCGTTGACTCGATGCCCTTTCGCTGTGCCGCTGTCATCAACAACCGTGATGCTGATCTTTTTTAATGTTTGACATGTTGTTACTCGGAACTGGTATACTTGAGAAATGTTATCCGTGCATCCAACTGGTTTTAGATTTAAGCCCTTCGAAGTCTCAAGCTCCTTGATCGGGATCAAATTGCGAATAAGTTGTGGTAGATATTCACAATATGTCCAATCACATATTAAATTTTGCGTAATTTGATTCAGTAGGAAAAAACTTGCGACTAAATAAGGGTTTGCCAAAGCCTTTTGAGCACTACTGTACGTAGAGAGGAGGCTAGGTTCGCTCTTCCAGTTTTGTAACACCATGGAATCGCGGAACCTTGTTATCTCGGACGACAAACACTGTCAACTATGAACAATGTCTCGCCAAGTGTTCGTTCCGGGAGCAGATCGACCACGTGGGCCGACGAGGCTTTTTGAAATCGCTCGCACGTGGAAAGACAAAGAAGCTGACTGGCATATTGGACGATATCCGCGAGTCTGACGATAAAACATTACTATACACATTCTTTTGTCTGAATGGAAGACTGGAGCCCTCACTGAAGTCAGGGCCATGGCAGGTGCCGTGGACAAAGAAATGTGATAACAACTGATAATGACAGCAGGCCCTACGACTCCACGGGAACAAACTACATAGGAAGGAAAGTTCCAATGAAAGGTTAACTGAGTAGCATGGCTCATTTTGAAAAGGGCTACTCATTGCGCGATATTTCATTTGTTTCACTTCATTATATAAACCAGAAGTTTGGTGTGTCGGTTTGTTTGTGTGTATGTATGTCTGTCTGTCCGTCCGCAAAATGAAGTGAGTGATAAGGAAGCTCATGGAATAAACAAACCGCTAACAAATCGGGTAGCTCGCAGGATTGAGATATCAATGTTTTGCATGATTGTGATAACACGGCTATATAAACACCTACTTAGCACACTTCCGGTCATTCCACAAGGTGCTGCAGTGGCAGCTGGAGAGCAGTGGAGGGAGGAGGGGGACTAAGGAGAGGAGGAGGATCGCAAAGCTTACGCAAGGAAGGGAGGTTCTGGCGGTTGCCGGAGTACCCATCTGGTTGAAACATAAAAGATAAGCGAGCGTTTGGCATCTTTTAAACCCCTCTACTGCTCTGATTGGTAAGCCGAATGCGAGGCGCTTTCAGGAGATCAAAACGGCACTCTATCCTTACAAATGAGCGACGTCACGATATAGAAATCGTGTCGGTGACTTTGCACATTCACATTTGGATTTTTTTTTAAATTTAGCTAAAAAATTTACATGTGAGTGCTGCTGCTGCTGCAGCTGCTGCATCTCTGAAATGTCGTTTTTTGATGTTCTGTTCCTATTCTTGCGCAGCTACTTAACTCACAAAATGTTATTTTATGGTCTTGCTTTGGGAGCATTTTTCATTTTCCGTAACATTCACTGACCGAGAAGATAGTGTTGCACACTTGTAAAAGCCGCCGGGGTTCAGTCCAGTGCAGAGGATATAACCTGTGAATAAAGCTGCTCCAGTACGCGGCCAGTTTGCATCAAATACACCGATAAGTAGGCAAAATATGCCAGCGAAGCCGACAGCAAATGTGTTGAAAATCCTCATCTTGTTTGTTTCGGATACACATTGAATTCAAAGCATGAAAGTACGCTTACTTTTGTTCCCGTCAATCAAGTAGTGTACGCTGACTTTTCAAACGTTCTTATCAAAGTCGATACCCAACCCTTTTTCTATTCAGTCTATCCAGATTTGCGTTTTTCAATCTGCTTCAATTAATGGAATCCTTTTCTAGCATTCAAAAATCGAACAATGAAAGCATGATTTCAAAAAATCTTCCAGTGCAAATCTATGGGCCTAAAGGAGTCCTTTTTCTTAGGCTAGCAGAAAGAAGATGAAGTGAGTACTGTGTTCGCTCGCATTTTTTTGTCAACAGAAAAGTCAGATGAATGGAATCGAGAAGAAGATGCGTTTCTCCTGTCGAAGTCACCCACTACAATGTTGCAAAGAGCCAATACACGCCACAAGAAACGGCCGACCGTGAATGCTAAAACGGAGGCGAGAGTTTTCCCAAAATATTGAGAATGAGAATCGGTCGTCGGTCATCGGTTCCAAGGCTCGCTTCTGGTGCCATAATCGTGAAAAATTGACTCGCTTGTTAGCTAATCGAGTATGGCACTGAAGCAACAACGTTTGCATGGAACAATTTTTATTGGTTGGGTATCGCTCAAACCTCCTCGTCGTGTGCAGACCGATGCGCATCGCAGTGAAGGATATACCAGGTGGACTAGCATGGTGGACCCGCCATCGACGCGGCACACCCACCGACTGCCTAACAACTCACCGCAGGTCTAGCCTAGCCGTTTACCTTGAAGAGCGTTAGCGTTGAAGTGGGCAACACCGATGAGATTGAAAATATGAGATTGAAATTCAATGCAGAAACCAACGGGCAAGGAAGGGGTCCCATTTCTTGGGTTCTCGGCCCTTCTCATAGTTTTTTTTCATACCGGCACACTAACCACCTTTACCTTGTTTCTAGTGGGCTGAATTCTAATCGTAAATTCCACCTTTGAAGCGTCGCTTACCAAACCAAATCTTATTAACCTTCAACTGCTTTTCGAAACTCGGAAGAAATTTGACTAATGTTCCAAATAGAAAGAGAAGGTCGTAACCAGTGGGTTAGAATCGAGTTGGTGTGATATATTTGCCCGGAACTTGGACAAGAAATCGATTAGGAACCTTACTGGGGAGAAAAAGTAAAAAAAACCATAAAACAGTCATTCGTTGTTTCCCTTGTGAGGTCGCGGCATAACGGAGATATACAGCGCTGCAAGGAGAAAGAAAACACAAAAGTGCACGTTGTACACGAGACGACGCAAATGCCGTGAACGACGCAATTGATAACTTGTCGAGCTTACCGCGCACTTTTCAATAGTCGAACGGCGGTCCGAACCAGGGTCAACCGTCACGTTCGAACATTTTCAGGGTTTTTGCGACCCCCTTTTCTCAAGGGGGTCACCCCCTTATCTCAAGGGGGTCCAGTTGCGACCCCCTCTTAGGTAATGGAAGTGCCGAATGTGCTGACTAAATGTTAAGTGAAATATTTATTTCACTCATTTTACTTCAAAGACAGTGAACTAAAACCTTTTAAAGACAATGAACTTCCATGACATAGAACAAAACATTTGAATATTGAATTCTTCACTGGCATTTGAATTGAATTCTTTTCAAAAAATCATTGAATTTTTTTCAAAAATTCAATGATTTTTTGAAAAAAATTCAATTCAAATGTTCAGTAAAGAATTCAATATTCAAATGTTGTGTTCGTAAGTTCGTAAGTTCATTGTTTTCAAATGGACAATGAACTTCCATGAAATATGAACAGAACATTTGAATATTGAGATCTTCACTGAAATTTGAATTGAATTGTTTTCAAAAAATCATTGAATTTCTGAAAAAAATTCAATATTTTTTTCATGTTGCCCAAAACTTCAAACTTCATGCTTCCGAAAGAATCACAAGAGCAGTTCAAGGGAGTAAATCAAAGAGAGTTACGTTCTCCATCAATGCATCTCCTAAGATGAGCCCCAAAGGAGCAAGAATCACAGGGCACTGGCTAATGAAAGCTATTTTTTATGGTTAGCCTCGCGAGATCAAAATTTTTGTTCGCTCACAATCACGCCAAAATGAGGATGAAAGCGAAATGTGTAAGACCAAATGGAGGGATATCCAACAAGTAACATGAAGACTGACGAACTTCTGCTCAAACAGCTGAAAAAAGAGGAAGGATTAAAGAAGAGTAGGACTGACATGATTGCGTCAGAAACCGCCGCAGAAAGCGTTTGCGTTGCGGCGTCAACCTTGGAGCGCGGCAGGTATCACCCGGACGCTGGAAAACTGGGACGCGGCGAAGAAAAAGTTTTAGGAGAGTGTAACTTTCTTGAGACGTATTTGTTTCACTTATTGAGGTAGGTTTAAACTGTGCCTGAGGTGGCTTTACAGAAAATTGCAAGGATGACCTAACTCTCCCAAAAGTATTTCTGTCAGAAGCGGAAAACCCAAAATTCTGAGAAGGCGCACCTCCAACTTTGAGAGCTCATAAAATCTTTCGTATGCGACATCTTGGAAATTTGTGAAAAGTTTTAGAAACTTCAAATATTTCTCTAACAAAAGATTATAAAAAGTTAAGTGATTGTCCCCTTTTTCAAAAATTTGCCCCGTTCGAACAGTTCCCGTGCAAAACCGAGTTTTTAAGCTTTCAGCGACTATAACTCACTTCATTTTGATTGCTGTGTTTCCCTCTTTCCATGGGGTGAAAGAGCAGGTTTTGCTCTTTCTAATAAGCCCTAAACCATTTTTCAAAGTTCATTTTTCGAGAAAATCCCACGTTCGAACATTTCGGGCGGTTTTGCCGAACACATTCTTTGAAATCGCGAGTTTTTGGGCTTTCAACGAGCATAACTCGCTTCATTTTGATTGCTGCGTTTCCCTCTTTCCATGGGGTGAAAGAGCAGAATTTGCTCTTTCTAACAAGCCCTAAACCATTTTTCAAAGTTCATTTTTCGAGAAAATCACACGTTCGAACATTTGGATTCCCATAGGTTTTTGAGCAGCACATGCGAGTTTTTGAGCTTTCAGCAATAATAACTTCCTTCAAAGAGCATGTTGGAAAGAGGCGAAGACATTTTTGAAGACCGCGAGGTTTCTTCTTTCTTATGTGTTTCACGATTTTGTGGAAGAACCGTCCGTAGAAAAGTAGGTTCCCGAAGAAGTTCAATTTCAGCCACAAGAAGTCAAACCTTTTCATGGAGATGCATTCAACTGTTCTCTATTCCTCAAGGAAAACACCGTAATTTGCCCAAAACTGTCTCTCTGTGCATAATTAATCGAATCTAATGCGGTCTGCACAAACAATTCTTGCCCTCGGATACGCCACGCACGCGCCTGTGGCTGGCAGTCCTCGAAATTGCGACCCCCTTCCGACCAAAATGCGACCCCTTCGTTCGAACAGTTCGAACGGACGGTTGACCCTGGTCAACCCTGTTGCGCGATAGTCAATTCCACTGAGCGAAGGCTAGGTCCAGGCATCTGATCCCGACGCGCTTGAAAGCTTTGAAATAAGCTTATAATGGCAAGCCCTGGAAGAGGCCAGAGAGTGCACTGACAGTAGACTTTTTACAGAAAGAAGCGCATCGGAATCAACCTCGCTCTTTGTGAACTCCAGCAGTAGTCCTCAACATCTTCTCTACTAAGGTTTTATAGTAACAAAAAACAAATGTTGCCAAAAGCTTGAGTGGCCTCACGCAATTTCTTTTGCTCAAAGACACTCAATTATCGTTGAGCGTTAAGTGCGAGCGTTCTGCTCTACGGCCCCAATCAGACGCACTGCTTCACGTCCCTAATGAAGCCGCAGAGTCGGCGGGCGAGTAGCAGCGCGCAAGCGGAGTGCGTATGGCCCTGCTAACACACTGTGGCATACCCTTCTCTGCAAAAAGCGCATCGCCACGCATCTCTAGAAGGCCTTGCCTCTTCGAACTAAAGATAAACTCCCCTTTCTTCTGCTTCGGACCTTAAAATCGAATTCGCTTCAATATTAGCTAAACAGCTAGTCATATTGCGCAAACTGTGCACAAATCTCTTACGTCTATCACTTTTTTCAATGACAGAAATGGCAGAAAACCGCGAAGATCTGGAAAGAAATGGGTATGAAACGTACGTAATGCTATCACTGACTACTCCTCCTGCCAGTTTCACAACAAGGTGACTGAATGCTGCAATGGAGACGAGTAGACCTAAAAACAAGAAAGCAAAAAAGTGTATCAACGTTTGAACGAGTTGCACACCAACATACTGAAACAATGGGTAAGGCGCTATACTATTGCTATTGAGCTAGTGCCAAGCAAACTGAGCTGCGCGAGCGTCTTCAGCAGTCTAACCAACAGTAGAAATTCCCAGTGTGACGCGGCAATAGAAAGGAGCACAGCATTGGATGGTGACCAGAAGAATTCTGTACAGCTAAGACGCCCGTTGGAAAGAATTGCAAGGTGGCTCACGGGAAATGTGTCGTGACACAAATGACTGATGGAAAATGGTAGGAGAACGAAGGGAAGGAGATCAAGTCATTAAACGAGTTGCAATGGGCACTCCTGGATGCCTGCATCCTTATACAGTGCTCATTCTGAGGAGCTTGCTGAGAAAACGGGCGCGATGAGATAGGAGCAAGCGGTGAAGGAGCTGCGTCACCATGATGAGTTACAGTTTGACCGAAATGACCCGGCATACATCCCCTTGTTGTGAGAGAGATGCCTCCGCAACCTACCCCTTTGTTAACGAAAGGGAATATCAACAAATTGCTCCATAGAAATAGTCAGAACAAGGAAGCCTATGGCCATAAATCCAGTGTTCCGATCATTACCCTGTTGGATACAAATGGAGGAAAGAATTTTTCGTCGGGCAATAAATTTGAGGAACTACTACAAAATAATAGCTGCTTTCTCAAGTCTTCTTCATCGGAAATTCAATCTAACAAGAAAAAAGTCCCTACAGTTCAGAGATCAGATCAAAGTATTGCTCCATTTGCAATAAAGCCAATAAGCATGTAGCTTCTGCTTTTCTTCATCAGCCGTAATTTCAAGTTTTGGAGCTTGTGCTCCACTTACCAAATGGCACTACTGTGGAAATGATAACTTTGTGAACCCTACTCTTCGATCTTATTATTCGCACCTACTATCATATCTATCTTGCATCTGCGTAAGCAGGGGCATTCCACGGATAATTGCTTGAAGACTTCTATTGACCATGGCAAGCTATGCGATTTCATATGCGTCACTAGCGAAGTGTCTTTTTGGCCCCTATATTTTACACTTGAAACTCTTCGCTCATCCAAATACAGTATTCCTGAAAGTCTCTATCACTCATCACATTACATATGAGACGTTGGTTTCTTCATTAAGGAGAACCTTTCGCATTTACGAAGATTCACCTATTATGGTTGCACTGTTCTCATTTTCGGAAGTAACATTTTATTGGAGTAGTGTCTTTTAGAACTGATTGTAGTGACCTGTGGTCGTGTGAATGCTCATTGAGGTGTTCGTTTTCCGCCTAACGATTTGTAAGCAGCGAAAAGGAGTAGGCACTGCTGATGTTGTGTATGTTTCTTTTTACCCTCAGCTTCACATTCGATGCAATTTTCCATATAAATTAATGGATAAACGTTTATTAAATTATTACGTACCTGTGGAGGAAACGTCGAATCCTAAAGCAGAGTTGAAATATGTTGGAGCGTATACGTAGAGCATGGTTATGCTCACCAGTTCACAATGCTGTTAACCATAATACAGACGGACTTCGTTAGTATGATTTGCTGGAGACAAATCCGCACATTTTAGAGAACTCAGGAAATGAGAACTTGTGTAAGAAATAGGTTTGGGGATCAGAAAAGCAAAAATATGGAAAAAATGGTTAAAATCGTAATATACTTAGAGAGGAACATGGAACACGCGTAGCGAAAGCACTGTGTGATGGAGGAATTACAAGTGTACAGATGAGCAGGTAATGGTGTAGACGTGCGAAACCAATGACTTACTCTATATGGAACGAAACTGTCTCGATCGATGTGGGCCTGTGTTTTCTCCTTTTGAATCTTAGCCAACTCCTTTTCGCTAACATTCGGATGTAAATGTGGATCGTCAACATAGATATGGCCCACAGCGTGAAGACGACAAACCCAAAAGCTGCATGGAGATAAAAGGATGACCGCCATCCAAGCGTCGAATCGCATAGCTAAAATGAACAGATAAATTTAGACGATAATGTAATAAAGATAATAATGGTGACGTCCAGCGTTCGAATCACGCTCACAACCCCAAAAACAAAAAAAAAAAAAAAAAAAAAAAACAAAAAAAAAAAAACAAAAAAGGCCTTATGTGGACAACTGATTACTAGCGCTTTCGGTCATCTTATGGGAGAGAGTAATTGCGCATCAGATGATTATACACTGATCTGATAGGCAAAGAAGTGGTGCTAAGAAAAAAAAGTGTGCAAAGTGAACAATGCGGTTGGTCTATCAAAGAGCCGCACTGAATTGAAGACAAAAAGTCTTGTTCTGCTCTCGGCACGTAGTAGTAGCGAATACGTCGCGCAGATTGGAGATCTAGACGTGTGTTTCGAGTGGAATGTTGTCGAGATGGTACTCTATAAGAACCAAGCGCATGATGGTTTTTTTATCAACATGTTATTATGTACTTGTCTCTCACCGGACGCATTCGAAAATCACCTGTATCACCTCTCGTCCCGTTGATCATCGAATTGCTCGAGCGGTCGTGCAACGTGTGCTCTTCGACTGTCGCGTGCCAGGGCGCTCTGGTCCAACGGTCATCGCAAAATCGCATGACGTGTCCGGCCCACCTTATCTTCGATTCCTTGGCGAAAACGGCAGCGTCCCTGATCTTCGATCGTTGGCGTAGTTCGGACTCCGGATTCCCCTCTGCACTTGCGTGTATAGGGTTACTCCTAGCATCGTCCTCTCGACAGCGCGTTGGATAACGCTGACCGCATGCTCGTCCTGCCTGCGCAGAGTCCAAGTCTCTGAGGCGTAGGTTAGGGCAGGAAGGACAGCGGAATCGAAGAGGTGGGCACGGAGCCGGATGTTCTTCGTCTTCTTCACTACTCCCTCGATGTTCTTATACGCTCCCCAAGCCGCTCGTTTCCTCCTGCTCAGCTCTGGAGCTAGATCGTTCATCATATTGATTTCCCGACCTAGGTACACGTAGCTGGAGCATTCGGTGATGTTCGTTCCGTTGAGCGTGAATGGGGCATCAGGAACCAATCCGTTTCTCATAAACATCGTCTTCGTTAGGTTCAGCTGACCAACCTTACCACAGGCGCAGTCGAAATCAGCCAGCATTCGCTCCGCTTGCTCGATGTTTTTCAAAATTCATTCAAAAATACCTCTGACATTTTCGACAACTTCAGTCAGCCACGCAACTTCCCGTTCAAGTCACGGGTCGGGATTACGTGGCAAGAGGAACTCCTTCTTGAAGGAAGAGAGATCCCAGGAGCGTTTGCGTCTCAAGTGCGCAAGGCAAAAGTGAATGCGATTGCTTGTACCATTCTATTCCCACTCATGTTCCTCATCGCACTTCTTGCCTGATTTCCAAACAAAATAACACACTAAGTTGACCTGGACCATGCTATTTATTTTTGGCGATGCGGGTAGGCTACACTGCGTTTCATAAATATAGGTCCACCCTAATTTTTTGCTATTCCAAAGTTGCTGTGCATTTTTGGAAAATGCCGCTATTACCAATAGTTTCCCCATAACGAAAAACCTTGATACTTGATTTCTGGAGAAATCTCGATTCAGAATTATTAAAATATCTTCCTTAGAACGTATTTTCACCGTTTCGCAAATATGACTACACATCACTTGTCGAGAGATTTTACTAAAAAAACGTCACGAATTTCAATAATGGGATGACCCCCCAATAATCATAAGGAACACAATAATACGTTTTGAAATGCTGGTAGCCAAATTAGCTATTACAGTAGGATCGAAATTCGTCTGGGCGCCGATGATCGACCTTTTCAGCTTTTCGGCTGTTCCATTTTGCTTTACTTTGCTGTGGAACTTTATAACAATTAAGGCCCAATGATTCTCTATTGGAATCTAATTCAGATAACATGGTGGCCACCAGATAACTGCCACATTTTTTCCTGCAATTCCATCTGGCGCGGAGGGACCGGCATGGACAGCCGCGTTATCGTGTGTGAAAATCAAGGATAGAGGGGATCCTTGTTGAAAAAATGGTAAGACTCGCTTCGAAAGAACTTCACGATACCCTGTGGAATCTTTGTGAACGGAAACAAAAGCGAGCTCTAGCTACTCAGTCGTTCAAAGGTGCCTCAAACCATAAGGGATTCACCGCCGAAATTACGTTACATTGAAACCATCTAGCTAAACTTTTCACGCGATCGATCCTGTATTGTGGTAATTAGAACGAACAGGGGTGAGTCAGTCGCGGAAGGGTTTAACAGTCACACCATCGCTCATTAAGTTGAGCCCTTTTCCACGGAGAAATGGAGACTTGCGATCTTGTAGCGCTCAAAAAATCTTGGAACGCTCTTCATCTATCCGTTGGAGATGTTATTGCTCTGCCGGCTTACTCACCACACGGTGGTTATGCTCAACGGAGCCGATTTTTGTTTCGGACTCCTTGTATAATTCGAGAGAAGACACCCAATTCCTCCTAAATTTTGAAGGAAACGCAGTCTTTATTTACCTAAGCGACTCTTCTCTCCGCACTGACCAGGATTTTGCACATAGTCGCTTATGCAGTATGAGCCGGCCGACATGGGAGGAAATTCTGCTCCTCAGCTATCCCACTTCAGTAAGTGCTCTAGCTTGAGCTTGTTACTGGGAAGAGAGGCGAATAACACGAGGTATGGTAAACTCGATGTCGACTGAGCCCACATATTTCCCCGCTTCCCTGATTCCCTTCACGGATCGTGAGAAATGGAAACTTTTTATGAGTGGCCCGATATTCATGAAACGGTGAAAATTTCGTTCTAAAAAAGTTAATTGGGTTACTTGAGGGGGGAATTTGTCAGAAAAACACTATGAAGGTTTTCCGTGATGAGGAATCTAACGGTGATAGCAGCATTTCCAAAAAATGCACAGCAACTTTGGGGTAGCAAAAATTTAGGGTGGACCTATAATTATGAAACGCAGTGTATTAAAGATCGCCTCCACTGAAGAGCAATCAAGTCGCGTAGCGCTGCTTTGTTGACAGAGTTACATGGCTATTAAGCCCAAATATCGAATGACCGGCTGACCCTGCTTCTTAGACGTCAATTATCCTTGAATCAGCTAATAAATCGATCTTATGCTTAACAGAATATTCTTAGGCCAATGCCAGACTTTGGGAATCCTGCGAACGAGCGCTGCACCAGCGAATCGAGCGATGAACCAGCGGATCGAACTATGTACCAGCGATTCAACATTGTTTGGACGTGGAGAGAAAGTGTTCTTTTGAACATAGGGCTGCGAGTGATTCGCTGGCGCAACGCTTTTTCGCTAGCGAATCGCTGCATTCTGACATCAGCCTTAGAGAATAGTCCAAAAGCTGGGGAAGGGCAAATAGATCTGACTTTTGACCAAAGCGACGCAGTGTAGGTGAAGTATGGTAAGTAGTAGAAAACATTTTGGTTAGTGCAAAAAAAATTGAGTGTAACCCCTTATTTCAAAAAGAGAATCCTTTTAAATTCAAAGCAATCAAGACTTACCCAAGCGGTCAAGGGATCTGTAACGATAACAGAGACGGAGGTGAAGCTTGTCAGAGCACTAATGAAGAGACCCATTTGCGAAAGCGGCGCCCAACGCACACAAAGAATCCCAATTGCTGCAAAGTCAGCGGAGTACGCTAAACCCTGGAAATTCAAATGTGCTTGAACAGAGAAGCATATATGTTATTAAAACAAAAAAAAACCAAATTTTGGGCTTGTGTTTCGCGTAGGTAGGATGACGTGTGGACACTTATTTCATGGTTTCTAAAACAAGGTCTATAAAGTGAGTACTGGTCACTCATGAGAGCGAGGTAGTTTGAGGTAAACGTAAAAACAGCTGGTTACCAATCGCACAGCTCAGTGTCTTGACTTGATTCAAATCAAGGCGAGACTTTGCGCCGTGTGCTCATCGTAACTTCGTAATCGAGTAATTGGTACCAGAAAGGAAAAGAAAACTGGTCCTGCATCACCTGGCCTTTAGGGTCTTTTGTGAAAGGTCAAATCGTATCTTCATGCAACTACGATCCTAAATGGAACTGACTATGGCTCACGAAGAGACTGGTTGATCCAAAGTCATCGTTCATACTTATAGTTCTCCCGCATCTTGATAAAAATGCTTAGATGACGGCAAGCTTGCTACATAGTTGATCGACATATAAGGATAAAAGGATAAAGCATTTGCCGTTGATCAATCCCTTTTTGGGATGCGGCACGCATTCTACTTCCATTTGTACATTCGTAGTGGCGTTTGAATGCGATGTGGCCTATACAATGACTTGCGGGGGCCATAATAACGATTTATAGCAATGATTTCCTAAATTCACCGACAACTACGTTGCACTGGGGCGCACTATTGAGCACTGGAGCGTGCAATCGGATCGGCGGACGTGTACACCTCCTTTGATCGGGACTAAGCCTGGGTATTGTAACACCTTTACACGCGACCACCCGGAGGCAGCCGTCCAAAATTCCTGCAGCACCCGCTTCGCAGTGGAAACGTCCGCCTGGCCGCTTGCGCACTAGGCGGACGCCTGCACCCTTGGACGTTGGACGCATGTTTGAGCTGGGGGGCGGGGGACAGCCGCCGCGCGCGGCGTGCCGGGAACAGGGAAATTTGTGTAAATGCGGGAGGAATGTAGCAATGCGGGTGTGGCGGCGCAAAGGGCAGTTCAAACTTAGCATGCGTGCAGAAGCGTACGAATGTTTCCGTGAGAACTGGAATGCTCGGATTTACCCCTACATCGCTGAGCCGCGCGCGGCGACTGCCCCCCGCCCCAAGCCACACTGCGCCTCCAAGGTGATTAACGGTCGAGGAATTCCTTGACAGGGAATCGTTTTTTCTCCGATGATGATTTCGGAGATCAAAATGGTTCATTCCAACGGACACACTGGCGCTGGGGCGGTCGTCCTGCAAGAAATATCGTAGGGAAAGGGCAGCGAAAATCTTCTCTGAAATGATGTACATGCTACGAGAACTTAGTGGAGGAACAACATCTTGGTAGAAAGTTCAAAACAGGCAGATTCGCAGCCTTCTTGGACATCATCAGATCAACCGCAAGCGTGTCATTCATCAGAACGGGTTGGAAGGGAGCGATTTGTATAATAGATGGTCAGACATCATGAGCACAGAGTTATCGAGTTCTTTCTTTTCTTCTTCTTCTTATTCTTCAGCGTTTGTCCCGCTTGTTGGCGGGGTCCGCTTTTCTGATGTGTGACGCCACTTTTCCCGATTAAATGCTTGGTCGGGGTGGATGTTAACCAACTTCAAGTCTGCGTGCAACGTATCGAGCCAGCGCTGTTTCGGGCGCCCCTTAGGCCGCTTTCCGGGCACGTCAAGTTGAGGCCGATCTTACGAACACTGTCATCATTTCCGCGAAGAACGTGACCATACCATCGAAGCCGAGCTTCGCGCATTTTATCAGCAATGGGAGCTACACCAAAGCGTTCTCGTATGACATCGTTCCGAATGCGATCTAATCGCGTGACACCAGCCGTCCAGCGCAGCATCTTCGTCTCCATTACACCGAGGCGAGGCTTCAGTTCTTTAGTCGCTGGCCAGCACTCAGCGCCGTACAATGCCACTGGTCTTATGACGGTCCTATAGATCTTCGATTTGAGGCGTTCTGGGATTTTCTTGTCGCAGAGAACTCCCGTCATAGAACGCCACTTGGACCAAGCCGCACTCACGCGCGAGTTCACCTTCAGTACTCATACTGCCATCAGACGCAATTGCTGATCCAAGATACTTGAATGTCGTTGTACGTGTCAGCTCTAGTACCATTTATTTTGATAGAACCGCACTCGCTCGTGTCGGTTGTCAAGTACTCAGTCTTTTAACGTTCAACCTGAGTCCGAACATCGCTAGGCGATCGGACCAAGCTTGCACTTGTTGCTCGAGTACGTTTTTGTCTTCGCAGGCGAGCATCACGTCATCAGCATAGAGAAGCGTCCATGGAGCCGGTTTCTGAAGATCTCGTGAGATGGCATCCATGACGACAACAAAAGGAGTGGGGATAACGCAGAGCCTTGATGTACCCCGACAGAGATGGGGAAAATTCCATCGAAACGCCTGCTGACCGTTTGCACTCGGCTCTTTGGACTCGAGTAAAGGATGCGCACCCACTCAATAAGCTCTTCGGGACGCCATGCTGTCGTAAGGCATACCATATACTTCACGTGGAACGCGATCGAAAGCCTTCTCCAAGTCTAGGAAGGCAAAATGCACCGGCTTTTGTTTTTCGCGATGTTTTTCTAGCAGAAGGCGAGCGGCGTGTATGGCATCGATGGTGCTGCAGCCAGCACAAAACCACACTGGTTGGTGGTCAGCTGGACGATGTCACGAATACGGCGATCTACAATTCGCTCAAAGATTTCATGCTGTGCGAGAGCAGGCGAATTGGACGGTAGCTCGTGCAGTCTGCAGGACTGCCCTTTTTCTTCCAGATCGGGAATCGTCGTGCTCTGTTGC
>MU882669.1:0-22010 GCA_036418205.1 Ostertagia ostertagi
TTTGCTGAATTGTGTAACTCCTCCCTGTAATTTCACACGGACCCTTTCAGAATCCTCTTGATTTTTCCTGAATTGAGATTCTTTCTCCAGAGAGCCGTAGCTGAAGCGCGCGCAACCAACTGGGCCCACTCTGGGATGCGCCGTGTGCTTCACATCCCTTCGAGGACTCACTTGAAAGATAAAATATCCCTTGAAAAACGTGCGAACTTAGGATTCTTCAGTTTGTGTGGTATAAAATACTGAGGTAACTAAGAACTGCTGAGCACACACCTGTGAATCAGAAAGATTTTATGGAACAATATTGTTATGAAACGTATGGAAATCTTCAACGCACTGCTTAGACATGGTGAACGATGATTGCGATCAGCAGCAAAAGCGGATATTTTCGAAAAAATAAGGATAAAAAATTGTTGCTTTTTCAAACTGGATTTCCGTGTTAATATTCAGATTCGCGTTTATATGTGTCACAATTTATCGGTAGAGCTTTTTTTCAAAAACATCCCCAGATTCAAGTTTCCTGGGAAATTTGTACCTGCGTTCAATAATGATACAGCCACCTAAAATTTGTTCGAAAACTCAAAGTTCATAGAGTTTCTGAAAAACTGTCCAGATAGAAAATGTGACAAATTTCATGGCGAGTTCAGATATCAACACAAAAATCCATGTCGAAAACGCAAAAAATTTTGTGCTCATTTTTTCAGAAGAGGTCGATTTTCCTATGTTCAAAAATGATACAGCCACCCCGTTTTCTTCAAATTCATTTAGCTTCATGAAAATGATTCGCAGTCATCAAGCTTTCACTTCAATGTTCCCACAAGAGAAAACAAAGGCAGTGGACTTTGAAAAAGGGTAAATTGTAGCAAAAAAAAGGAACAGGAATCGTCAGCAGTCAAATTGCGCGAGAATTGAGTCAAAGCTCCAATATGGTTAACAATTTCTTCTGGAATCCTAGGTTATGGAACAGAAAGAGCTCTGGAAATGGTCATCTTTGCTTTTTGTCAAGTTAAACTCCGGATTTTGGGAAAACATTTCAATTTCATCTAACAGCGCCCAGAAATCAGTCATCTTTCAAATTTAATCTTCTAATGGATATTTTTTGGTGATAAAGCTAGGACGTCACCCGGAAGTGGCGCGCAGAACCCCGCCCGAGTTCTGTGGTCAGTATGCGAGGGCTACCGAGGAGTGAACGGCCTCGGCCAAAGAAGCTAGTTCGAATTGGGACTCTGAACGTAGGATCGCTAACTGGGAAGTCCCGAGAGGTTGCTGATCTGATGACGCGCAGGAATATCCAAGTCCTATGCCTTCAGGAGACGCGATGGAAAGGCGCTAAGGCCAGGGAAATCGGGGAAGGTGTCAAGCTCTACTACAATGGAGAAGACACCAAGCGGAACGGCGTGGCCATAGCGGTAGCGGAGTCGCTCAAGGACTATGTCTCCGCTGTGAACAGGATCAGCGATCGGATCATGGCTGTGAGGATAGACACGAAGGAGGGGTACTGGACCATACTCTCCGTGTACGCACCGCAAGCCGGGTGCCCCGAAAGTGATAAGGACGAGTTCTATCTGAGCCTGGACGAAGCCATAAGATCGGTTCCGGAAGGTGATTACCTGACCATAGGCAGGTGACCTGAATGGTCACATCGGCAGTGACAGAAGAGGCCTAGAAGGGTGCACGGAGGTAGAGGGATAGGAACGAGGAACGCTGAGGGAGAGAGGGTTCTGGACCTGGCTACAGCCCACGACTTGGCAGTCTGCAGCACGTTCTTCGCGAAAAGGGAGTCTCAAAAGGTAACCTACAGCAGTGGAGGGAGACAGACGGAAATCGACCATGTGCTGGTAAGAAGATCATCCCTCAAAACTGTGAAGGATATCAAAGGTTCTCCCTGGCGAAGACCTGGCTCCCAGCACAGGCCCCTCCTGGCAGACATTGCCATAGACCTCCCCAAGAAGACAAGGGTAAGAACCGAGAGGAGAATCCGGTGGTGGAAGTTGCACCAAGCGGAGAAGAGCGACCTCAAACGAAAGATAATGAAGTCGGTCTCCCAGCCAGGGTCAACCCTGCGTTGCGCAAAGAACAACGAGGGGGTCGTATTCAGCCGACCGAAAAGGGAGGGGGTCGTATCCACAGACGGGCTGCAAGACGGCTTGAAAAGTGCAGTGTCCGGGAGTGCACTTTCAGCCTCTAATGTTCTCCAGGAGCTCTGCACGCTGTCGGAGAGTCACACAGACATGAGCTCCATGGGAGCATTAAAGCATGCAGAGCACTATAAGTCTCACCATCAGCTTATTATCCTTAATACGCTATCCGGACGGCGCTTTTGCTCGACAGCATAGATCAAGATTAATAGACAATAGCCAAAAACTTTGTTACAGTGTAGTGCAAAAACATGGTCTGTCTTCGATGATGAAACATTCCTGAAATCCCGAGGAGAACAAAGTGTAGAGCAGTTCATGGGAAAGTGAAACAAGAGTGCCATATAACAGCACAATACAACTCAATCAGGATACTAACACCTTCTTCAGGAAAACAGAAGACTTCAAAATGCGAGTGCGAACTTCTGCCCACAGAT
This sequence comes from Ostertagia ostertagi, assembly GCA_036418205.1. Taxonomy (NCBI): domain Eukaryota; kingdom Metazoa; phylum Nematoda; class Chromadorea; order Rhabditida; family Trichostrongylidae; genus Ostertagia; species Ostertagia ostertagi. The sequence continues at coordinate 2,570 of MU882669.1, forward strand.
AGGTGCACGGCGTATACCCGAGGCGTTTTCCCATAAAAACGCCTCCTCTGTCAGCGGCCGTAAGCAGACAAACTTTCTGAAGAGAGTTTCGATGCTTTCAAATAAAATCTAAGCGAAACAAAGTGTAGCGAATTTGCTGAATTGAGTTCTAGAGACGCCGTAGGAAAATTGAGGCAGAAGAAAGAATTTCAGGAAAATTTCACAGTTGTTATGAAGTACTCTTCGAGTGGATTCCAACAATCTTTACCGCTTCTCATCACATTAATTTTGAAGGAAGTTATGGGCCTTTGAAGACTGCATAGTCGCGGTCCAGGAAAATGGCTTGAAAAAAATCAAGGTGGAAAAAACGGAACAACGGGACTATTTTTTGAGCGAGTGATTATTTCAAAAAGTTTTAGCACTTATTCGAAAGCTCTAATCTTCTAGTTTCTAATTAGCCTTAGACATCTGCAAAAAGTTGATATGAAGAAAGTTATGAACGTTTGAATGTCGAAAACTCGCGCCTTCTCAAAAATCGGACCCCAAACCCCCAAAACGGAACAACGGGACTATTTTTTGAAAAAATGATCGCTGGAAAATTTTCAGGTGCTTGTTCGAAAGCTCTAATCTTCTAGTTTCTAATTAGCCTTAGACATTTGCAAAAAGTTGATTATGAAGAAAGTTATGAATGTTTGAATGTCAAAACTCGCGTGTGCACAAAAAACGGAACAACGGGACGATTTTTTGAAATATTGAACATCCGCAACATTTCAAATACTTTTTAGGAAGAAAACTATTTGATTTTTAAAATTTTGGTGTCCGGTTTCATGAAACAAAAAAATATAACCTTCTGAATGGAGGGGTTTGGATTGCAATGTAATTGCTACAAGGTTTAGTTTTTCAGATTATAAGGTAAGGAAAGTTGAGAGATCGAAAAAATCCTGGTGGGTTTCTGAAAGTAGAAATCTTTACGATAAAATGATGTATTGGTTTACGCAAAAATTTGGAAATTCCTTCTATTTAATGAATAAAACTTCATTTGCCTCGATTCACTCCTCTGAGCGAGACAAAGCGCGCGGATTGACCACGGTCCACCACTTCTCCATGTTGGTGACTGCCATCATTGATGAGCATTGATGAGCATTAAATTATGTGAAAGACATGATAGTTAATATGGGGGGTCGTACCGATACCCCCGAAAAGGAAGGGGGTCGTAAAAATTTGGGAATTTGCGCAACGCAGGGTTGACCCTGGTGGGGGAGAGTGGAAACATCCAAACAGGGCATACAAAAACTACTTGTGAGTGGCATTAAGACTAATCCTACCTTCCCTCCCTGGAGCTTAGTTCCAAGTGCTGTCAATGAACGTAATTTCTCCCAGCGAAACGAGCGCACACTTCTAAGTGTAGAAAGCACTGACACCTGTTTGATTTCTTTATTTTGTTTTGACATGTTTCTTTTCGGCCCTGTCACAAATAGTAAATAGATAACCATAAAACACTGACCAGGGCTCCTGAAAGTTATTGCGTGAACGAACTCAAGTCCCACTACGATTTTGAGCTGGAGTAGATTGTGTGGCGCATCCCAGAATGGGCGCTGGATGTTTATTCATGCTCATTTATATTCGTGCCTCGGAGCCAGCTCGCCACTTCGCATACTTGTCAGAGACTGTTCAAGCTTATTGTGATACAGCCTTTAATGAAGTCGAGGAGAACTTACCCTAGGTTTCAGTAAATTAGGCACGTCAAGTGCAGACCACACATCACAAGTGACGACGACCCCCAAAAAATGTAAATGTTTCGCTCTAATGAAATGTTGATCATTATCAATTATCAAAAATCAACCTGTTGCAGTTGTATTCTATCAGTTGTCACTAATTGCAACTCTCATTTACCAACTGTTAGTCATCACTATGAATCACTATAGCCTTTGCATTTCGCATTCGGAAAAACCGAACCTCGATCCGCATCTAAATTTCGTGAATATTCTCATCGATGGACGACATCTTTTTCTTCAGTAGTAAGTCTTTCAGGTGGCACCCAAATTGTTCAAGATCAACTGTCCACCGCACTCATTTCGAGATTTTTGGAATTTCAGACTTCACTAACACAAAATAACGTTGATTCGCATATAAACGTCAAGTGGGCTAAGTGCAGTTGAAGTGGGGGGGGGGGGTAGGGGTTGACCTGCGAGCAAAAACTGGAAGAGAGAGCAATGAAACGAGGCAGAGGTCCTTATTCGTGTGAGTGGACCTCAACGAAGTGTTATGCACTGATGGTCTGTTTCTTGCTAGCGAGTCTCTTGGATGCATTTCCTCAAGGTGGGATAAAACCTCACGCGGACATGCTTTGAGTTGCTTCTTCAAAAGCACAAGCAGAGGTCTTTAGTTTGTAGAACAGACCCTAAGGAGCAAATTTAAATGTGGTGTTCCCGTGCACGGAAACCAACCGACAAGAGCGCTTGGGCCTTGCAAAGTAAGCTGCTGAAGCTGCAGATTTTTTTTATCAGGCTGTTGTCTGGCGCTCTCTCATCTGTAGCGCTCTCTCGCCTCATACTCTCCTCTCCGCGCTTAGTCTCTCATTCCCTTAGCACAGCCGATTAGGAAGGTGAGTGAGCCCTTAACCTAAGCGTTTTCGACGGATTCTTTTCCTTTTTTCTTCACTGCCGGCCCATTTCGCACCAATACATTCGCATTCGTGAGCAAGAGCCACACCAATGAGATCGGGCATGCTTTAATACGTTGAAGACCGCGCATGTTTTAGTTTTTGTGGCCGCTTGGAACTTTGGTGGTTTTTGGGAAATCTAATCAAGCAAATTGGGAACGCAAATCTGTTGAACAGTTTTGAGGAAGTCTTTTTTGTCGAATGGGAAGGAAAGAAAAAAAGGGTAAACTGAAAATTCACTTCCAAAATATGGGTCGTAGGGTCCCACATCGTTGACAGACTACAGCCCACACATGGGCTGCATGGGCTCCAATGTGCAAAGTGAGATAATACCTAATTTTCACTGTGTTCCTAATCGTTCTTTCATTTGGATATTTATATTGCGTTGTGAAGGTCGGCAAGTAAAGAGTTTATTTTGAGAACTCTCTAAATGCAGGCAAATGCGTCTAAATGTAGCGGTACTCCAGGGTGGTCAGGGTGGTACCCTTACGGTTGTAGGTCATAACTGGAACAAGGTTGGACGTTGAATTAAGGATCGTATCCTTGTCGTCTTCTGAGCAGAACCTAAACGTACTCTATCAGTACTCTCCGTCTTCGCTTCAAATTACATTATTTCATTTGTTGTAGGCTTGCCTGTAGCCAGTGAGACGCTGATCTGGATGTGTTTTGATTTCAACGCCAGCGTAGATGCATCCATCGGTGGCAACACCTTTGGAGAAACTGACAAGTTTCACCTGCACCTTCTTGCCAGCCGGTGCCTTAAGAATTAATGGCTCAATAGACGTTATTTTCATTTAGATATGGAGAACGAACCTTGATCCAATAGTTACATTTCATGAAGTCTTCGCGAGGTGATTCATCTGCTTCACCAAGTTGGTCTTTGAGTTGCTGCCACTTGCCGGTTGCAACCAATTCCTCACCGCATCCTTCCGGCTAAATCGGACTTTGTAAAATTTCAATAGTTTGTATACGATGATGAAAAATTCGTCTCATTTGGCCTACGCAATATTTTCGCAAAAGGCGCCAGGATCAGCACATTTCCCACAGAGACAGGTGTGATACGAAATGCCCAATCCAGGGATGTGTTGTGTTTTGAGTGCATGCTTGCATTTTGATTCAGACATGTGGTGGCGGCTACTCTGCCTATCACACCATCTCCTCTTATTGATATTTTATAAGTCGGAAACTCACTCTTCTGTCACATTGCGGGCCACCGTATCCACCAGGGCAGATGCACTTGTTGCAGTCACGAGGATTAGGGAATCCATGATTTTTACAAGACGACGGCTTATTTTTGCATACGTCTACAAGGTAGCTAATATAAATTTCTGTGCACCAACTCTCATCGAATTGCCTACCTGTGCAATTGTAGTGCTTGTTGATCATTAGCAAATCATAGTAGCCAATAAAAGGTGAACCGAGTGTTTCGGTGTAAAGAACGTCTTTTGGCACCATAGTGGGCTTGCCATTCATTGCAGCACTATAATAAAATGACGCATATCTTTATCTCCCTGAACTATTTTCCTTGTTATTCTACCTGGTAGCTCCGTAATGCATAATGCTACCCCAGTCATACGTTAGGTCGTAGTTGTAATTGTTTTCGATTGTCTTCAAGACGAACTGGTCTGCCCATTCACGCTAAAATGGAAAAAATAACGACTGCAAAAATTTTATGACATCCACAAGAAATACCTTGATGTTAGCGACGTCGACCGTAATGAATTCGTCACGGTCATATCTAGAGTGCGTGTGGTAAAATCCGAGAGCATGGCCAATTTCGTGAGCAGCAGTTCCGACCTAAATCGCACAAATTTACGATCACTTTGACAAGAGGAAAAGACCAATACCTCATCCCGTTAAGCTTTTTTACGCCACTCGCTTAGAAAATGGGAAGCACTGACATACTTTTCTAGTCTTGTATAAGCTGACGCTATATAATCAAATTTGAACAAGGCGTTGATCAGAGCTTTCACAAATCTTTCAGACTCTATGGCTTTTAGTAAAGGCATTACTTAACATGAAGCTTTCTGAACCTTACCGTTTCGCAGCCTGGACCAAGTGAAAGGCTCTGAGTAGCACCAATTCTGCCGAAGAACGAGAAACACCCTTCCCCTTTGTACACACGTACCGTGTCTCTTGCTGAAATTGATTAATATCCTCTGTTCTCTGCTCTTGTTATCTTATTGTTTCTTACCATATTTCTCTTCTCTGAGGTCGATGCATGTGTTGTTCATCCACAGCTCCGCCGCCTTTTTGAAGACACTTTTTATTTCTGGGGCTAAACACGGCTGTTCATGTCTTGCTATCTCGAGCTGGTCAATGATTGCTCCTATTTATGAGACTGACTTGAAAATTTACTGTCGAAGAAGTAGTTGACTCCTTGATGCCATCTTTTGCCAGGGTACTCTGTTTCTTTCATGGCCTGTCGCTTGGAGCGGGTACCGTCGCTGATTTCGGCAATAATTTGGTCCTCTTGATCTCTGAATTTTTCATCTTTTTAAGTCCGATAAGCAATGCCTCAGACAGCACTTTTCCGGAGAGCGCAGTATCACCCTACTATAGAAGCGAACTCATCAGGGGAGAAAGAGAGAGTTGCTGATAACGTAATGGTATGATACGGTGGAGTCTTGGTAGGTTCGTGAGCTGTCATTGGTTTTATTCGATCTTTCTAAAGGGTTGCACAGCTCTTGACACAGTCTACTTGCGTCTATTTCATAACAGCAAAAGAGCAAATGAAATCTTTCAAAAACCAACTTCGAAAGGATCATATCTCCTTGGAAAAGAGCACCGGCTATTTTGCTGTTTCTATTGATCTCCTCAATTGAGTCTCCCATTGGTTGCACTTTGTCAATGGATTTTCTTTTAAAAAGCTGAATAGTTGAAGATTACCACCTAAAAATGATAATTCTAATCGAACTCGAAACCTTAAGTTTTTCCAGGAGTGCCGCTCTTTGCTCCTTTGTCAACGCGAGCTTCTTCAATATTTTGTCCCTGAATCCGCTTAATCTGTTCTTGAAAGCAGCCATATCGTTTTTGAAGGCCTAGAAAGTTGGAAGCAATCATCAAAGTTGTGCTCCACGGTCATGTGGCGAACAACTTACCTCCTTAATGCGATCAGCAGCCTGCTCTATCTTGTCGATCACCTTCTCTTTAATAATGCCCTTGACGGTCCCAGCAGAGCTTCTGAGGTCGAGCAGACCTGCATTCACGCAAATGGCGAGAGCAAGGGTGAGGAGAACAAGAGCTCTCATCCTGAAATGGTGATGCAGAATTAAAGAGTTCAATGCGGAGCTAAGACTGCTTTCAAGCAATGAAGTCAGTGGAAGCTGTGGTTGGCTTGCTTGCACCGCCTTTATACTGTAACCTTTGACGTTGACGTTGACATAAAGGGATGTATTTGATGTTGGGACGTAATACTTAAACAGTGATTCCAGCTGCTATTCCGCCCTCGTCATACCAGACGACAAATGGAATACTGTTTAGATACTGGACTTGCTGGTTAGCTCTGACTGTGTTATTGATTTCGGAAATAAGGAAAGGTAGGAGATCCCACCTTCTGTCGTGCTTGCAATGAGGTCGTAACAGTATTTTCTTTTTGTAGAAGAGCATTGCTGAATGTAGTACTTTCATTTGTGATACACGCTCCTCAATTTTCAGCCAGTTGAGGTGCCGAAATGGAGCTGGAACGTCACTGTGATACCGCCAATCGGTTCATCTTCGATGATAAAAGAGGACCAAATCTTTTCTACTTCCATAGAAAGCTTTCTTTTCCGCAGCTAATTCGAGAGGTGGCGAGATCACTCAATTTTGCCTATTGCATGCCTACCGATCGGCGGCCATCTACCATCAAGATTCAGTTGTGGTCACCTTCTCAGAACGATATTTTCACTGGCCTCGAACTTTGGCTAATTCTTGGTTCTTTACGATGAAGAAAGACTGCTTCCAAGCGAATATGTGGAGAATAAAAAGAGCATTTCAGGTTCTGTTCGGGAGACGACAAGAATGCGATCCTTGCTTCAGCGTCCAACCTTGTTCCACTTATAACCTACAACCGTAAGGGTACCACCCTGACCACCTTGGAGTACCGCTACATTTAGACGCATTTGTGTGCATTTAAAAACCAATCAAAATAAAATGTTGATCTGTCGGCTTGCATAAAGCAATATCAAAATAATAAATATTACACCCAAAATAATAAAAACCACAAAAACAATGAAAAACTAGAATTTTTTTACTCAAAGGAAAGCAACTCGAAGCAACAAGTAAGCATTTATTTCATTAAACTAACAAAAAAATTGACCGTCATCTTATATCCCGTTTGTTTTTGTTATAACATTGCAACTAAGCATTCAATGGTCTTCCGGGAGGGCGTTTTTCAGCGCTCGATATTGCTCATACTTGTCACATTTAAAAAAAAGGTACTAATCTAAAGGGCCTGTTAGAAGACGCCATAAAGCTACGAGTTCTCAATTTTTTCAATCAGCAGCGTTAGAGAAATAGAAGAAGTGGAGTCGTGGCCTTAAAAAATCGTCCACGGAAAAATCATGTCCTTTCTTACCACAAATTACTGGCTTGGAATTTCTCAGTTTTTTGTTTTTTTTTCATTCTTCCAATTTTTGCAATTCAAATATCCGCCGTACATCTGTCACAAATGTTGACGAAGAAATCGCTTCACATGTTTTTCAGAATTTGGTCGCTAAAAACACATTTTTGACCCTTCCACCTTTGGCGCAAACGTTTCATTTTCCACTGCATCGCACCAACCGTCCGTTGGACAAAGTCCAACGAGGGGGTCGTATCGGCCGACCGAAAGGGGGGAGGGGTCGTATTCGCAAAGGTCAACGTCGCAATACGTAGGTGAGAGGCATAATTTCGAGTGCTTCTCCAACTACTAACCACAAACGAGTGCATGGCGCACCTCAGAGCAGAAGAGTCTACTGCAGTAGTGTCCATATGTGACTGTTCACGTACACAAATATGCTTCTGAGGAGAACCAATGTCTTCAAACTGAACCATAGTACAATAGTGCGGCAATCACGCCGCGGGGAAGGCCACGTTATCGCCGTAACCATATACATACTTCGATGCAAACTGCGTGTCGGTCCGCACCCTTAGGAGGCCGCATGTCACTCCACATCACAGTTATCTCTCCTTCGATCTTCGTCTTTATCGTGGACTCCTACAAGGAAAAAAATTTCTATGCAGAAAAAATAACATTACTTACCGGACAACCTAATACAACGACATGCAGGCTAACCGATGTACAAGCCAGTATTTTACCCTCTCAGAGGTTCGTACGAACTACCCGCTCCCGAAAAAAAGGACGACAGCTTGATTGGACGTTTACGGCTTAAAATTTAATTTCTGTCCGTCCTGTTGCTGCAACACATAAAGGTGGGCCCCCCCACATCCTCTCCAATGAGCTTCATACTCCGTAAAACATATAGTGTTTCACATACGATTCCACCCCACCCATATTCCTATCGACTGCAGCGCGCGTTTCGACCGACTGCCCCGATGCCGGAATCAACCTAAACATTAATGTTATTCATCATAACTCAATACCTCCCCCATTCACACTTGGATTTTGTGGTGCACTCACCGCGAACACTTGTAACAGCGTTCACCCGGTTGGTCCAAATTCGCCTATCGCGCTTTTTCTTCCCGGTCAGTAGTAAGCAATTCTGCATGTTCAAAATGCATTCTTCAATCTACATTCAAGGAGACAGGAGATTGCCAAATTTTCTTACGATAAACCCGAAATGCATACATTTACATCGAAAAGCTGGTATCCTTCTACTTCCAGAAAGCCGCCCAACTTGTCTTCCGATTGCCAAACTTTACCGTACCTAAATCTAAATACTCAACTTGTACTGCCAATTACAGTCAGTCCAAAGCTCGCTGCCAATTCCAAACTTTATATTGTCTTTAAGCTGTTTCAACAAATTGCACCACCCCTAACTTTAAAAAACAATGTTTCTTGGCGGTACAGAATAGATTTAAAATTCTTGTAAGAGTTTCTCATAAACAAAAAATTTCCTCCTCCTTTCCTTTTCTTCACACTCTAAGTTTCTGACATTCCAATACATTTATTAAATTCCTTCAATAACCCTACCTTTGAGATGTCCTAATTCTAATTTAAAACTGAGGGAAAGACTAGAGCCTTTAAAAAGCACCTCCACTAGAGATTTTTTCTACAGCTATTTCTCTCAAAAAGCAGTACCGGTGGTTCTCGCTTCATTTGAGAGTGGAAAGGGGGTCTGTGACCCGGATTTTTCTGAAAGCGCTAGTTTGACATTCAAACTTCTATTGGCTGCATAGTCCAACGTTTTGCAATCAATTTCCAAGGCTTTATCACTAAGACGTTTAAGACACAATGAGCTTTCAATACAAAGCGGACGGAAACTTGCTTCACAAACAGTCACTGTTCACAGTATCTCTAAAGAGTACCCAGAATGCTAGCGCCGTTTTCACGGGTCGGTTGTTCGCCGTACGTGTTTCTACACAAAATTCCACAGCTGGTGGACTTCGGCGCTTTTGTGGTCTATTCACCAGAAAGCATCATTCTCTTCTGACCCGTGGCGTGAGTGGGTAAATACCTTTTTAACTCATAAACTATCAAAAATTCATGTGATGAATCGTAAAGACTCGTGTAGACACTTATACTACGAAGTGTAATTTACAAAAAAAGTGTAAAATTTTCTGAAATTCTTTCACCTCTGCCTTGATTTCAAGGTTTTCTAGACATAGCAGATTACAGGTGCCAAAATTTTCGCTACACTCGTTTTTAGGTTTTGATTTGAAAGATCAAATTCCTTCCTAGGAACAGTGAGAGGGATGGATCTGACTCCACCTAGGGAGTTATCCGGCATAAAATGCATAAGAAATGACAGAAAATGATTTTTAACTGGCGAAAATTTGAAAATCGCCACTAAAGAACCCACACCCACTCCAATACGCCGGCAAGCCTGTCGGTTGAACAGAAGTTCGCTCCGCATTCAAAGTCCCTCCATTTCCCACCTGAAAGAAGTTTCCGACGATAGCCTATTAATACTAAATATGCAATGACACTACGGCACAAAATTAAATAATGGTCTTTAGTTTTTTTTTTACACTTACCTCCAGTGAACTAAACCTCTCATTCTTCTCCTGGAGAATATCGGATCATCGAAAGACAGACCATGTTTTTGCACTACGCTGTAACAAAGTTTTTGGCTATTGTAATCTTGATCTATGCTGTCGAGCGAAAGCGCCGTCCGTGTATTAAGGATAATAATGGCTGATAGTGAGACTTATAATGCTCTGCATGCTCTAATGCTCCCATGGAGCTCTTGTCTGTGTGACTCTCCGACAGCTGCACGTGCAGAGCTCCTGGAGAACATTAGAGTGAAAGTGCACTGCCCGGACACTGCACTTTTCAAGCCGTCTTGCAGCCCGTCTCTCTGGATACGACCCCCTCCCTTTTCGTTCGGCTGAATACGACCCCCTCGTTGTTCTTTGCGCAACGGGCGGTTGACCCTGGTTCCACATCTCAAATGGTGTGGAGAATAGAATAGTTTAACTCTGAGCTTCCGACCAAGACTGTCAAGACGGTGGCGAGAATGCTGAGTTCAGAGCGGCATAAAAATAAGCAAAAATTATCGACAAAATGTCGAAATAACATGAAACGGAAAACTCTGCTCAACCCAAAATTGGCACCTTTTCTTTATAACGGGATAAAGGTCTCTTTGAAAAGCGAATTGTGTACAGTAACGAAATTTGCACCTGATCCATGCACTGAAGTTGACAGTAGAAATGGGTGCTTTATCTAATTGGATTGGTGTGTCAAATGTCAAATGTCAAAGTTGGTGCTGGCACTCAAATCATTCCCTACACATGTGAAGATGAGTAGCGAACGTCTTCTGGCTCCACGCGAGGACATCTTCTGTGATCGATCAGGGTTTCTTTCAGTCGCCTCTCTTAAAGCAACTCTTCTTGACCAATGACTCGAGTCGCCTTGGATGTTATTCTTTCTCCACACTCTCGTCTCAAATCTCCCCCACCCCCTCCTAAAATCACCACAATCATCTGTTGTTATCAAACGCTTTCGCATCTTTTGGTTTCTACAGATTATATTTCATCAGTCGTATTCATCTCCCTGTCGTGGTAGCCCAATCTCAGAGTCTACCGGAATAAGATCTGTATGTAGGCGTGCACACTGTATGTGAAAGTGTTTATTCGCTGGCACCAGATATTCTTGGAACTTCTGGATAGTGTCTCTAAACGTAGCGGTACTCCAACATAGTTGTGGTGACACCGAATCGGTTGTAGGTTATGACTGGAACGATGTTGGAGGTCGAGGTCAGGATCGTGTTCTTGTCGTCTTTTGAGCAAAACCTAGAAGATTCTTCCAGAAAATGCCATGCTTTTTTGTGGGCACATTTTTCTTTTTTAGAAAATTACCTGTAACCTGTGAGGCGTTGGTCCGCATGTGTTTTGATTTCAACACCAGCGTAAGGGCATCCATCAGTGGCAACACCGTCGGTGAAGCTAACAATTTTCACTTCTACTTTTTTGCCAGCTGGTGCCTTAATAAAAACGACTTGAAAACACAAAAAAAATTTGTACGCGAGTGACAAACCTTGATCCAATAGTTACACTTCATGAAGTCTTCGCGCTGAACAACACCTGAGCTTGTATCGCCGAGCCTGTCTTTCAACTGCTGCCATTGGCTGCTTGCGACCAATTCCTCACCACACCCAGCTGGCTAAATTGAATTTAATTCAATTGCTGGGTGTGGTGAGGAATTGGTTGCAAGCAATAATTCAGGTAGGCCGATTTGTACCAAAATCAACGTTCTCTACAGACAACCTGTTGCTGCCAGATGACTAGTCCATTATAGAATGAGGTCCAGATTTCAAGTTTCGAATTCGAATCAGACACCACGCGACTAATCGCTGTGTTGCCTCATCATTTCATTCTGCTGAAATTGCGAGTCGAACACTTACCCTTCTATCACATAGCGGGCCACCATATCCGCTGGGGCAAATGCATTTGCTACAGTCACGAGGATGAGGGAATCCATGGTTTTGGCAAGACGTGGGCTTATCTTTGCATTTGTCTAGAAAGCAATCAACTTGAGATTTTGCAAGCTACCTCTGGATTGCCAACAATTTACCTATGCATTTGTAGTGCTTATTGATCATAAGCAGGTCGTAGAAGCCAATAAAAGGCGAACCAAGCGTTTCTGTGTATTTAGCATCTTTTGGTACCATTGTCGGCTTCCTATTCGCAGAAGCGCTACAAAAAGGGGCTCAACTTTCCGTGAGACGCTACACTATTACGTGTGCATTCTTCTACCTTGTAGCTCCGTAATGCATTATACTACCCCAGTCATACGTGAGGTTGTAGTTGTAATTGTTTGCGATCGTTCGCAGCACAAATTGGTCAACCCATTCAGGCTGAAACATTTGAAGAACATCATATCTAACGACCAATCCATGGTTCTTTCACAAATCACCTTGATATTAGCCACATCGACCGTAATAAATTCATCACGATCATGTCTTGAGTGCGCATGGTAGAATCCCAGTGCATGGCCGATTTCGTGTGCGGCGGTTCCGACCTGAATCCATCGAATACCAAAAAACACGATGAGACCGTGACACCGTGTTTTTTTACGCTAAGCTGTAAGAAGCGAAAAAAGTGGTTGCACGGCTCTTATTGAACTCTTGACAGTTGTACGTTAGGCACCAGCTTTAAGGGCTGTTCTCATCGGAACATCCCTCTGTGTGCCTAGAACCTTTCTGTTTTCATTAGAGGTATTAGTAAGTATTCAACGTTTGGAATCTTACTGATTCGCAGCCTTGTCCGAGTGAAATGTTCTGCATTCCACCAACTCTGCCAACAGATGACCAACATCCGGTCCCAACCCACACACGTACTCTGTCCTTTGCTGAAATTGATATTTGCGGTATGTTGCTTTCATTTCTTACAAGGTCTTCCTAACCATTTTTATCTTCTTTGAAATCGATGCAGGTATCAGCCTTCCATAGTTCCGTCGCCTTCTTGAAGACACTTTTAACTATTGGGCCTAAACATCATTAGCTGAGCACTGCCAGATCAGCGCTCTGTGTTCGACAATTGGAATTTAACAAAACTGACTTGCATTATCGTCAAAGAAATAGTTAACCCCTTCATGCCACCTTTTCCCAGGGTATCGTGGATCTCTCATGGCTTGTCGTTTGGAGCGAGTGCCCTCGTCGTTAATGTCGTCAACAAGTTGATCTTCCTGCTCCCTGCAAATTCCTTATGTTTATAAAAAAAAGTCGAACTAGGCAGTGCCCTCAGATACGCTTCTCTTTGATCCTAGTAGTATGTCGAAAAATATTGACGAGTTTTCAAAATAAAGGTTAGGAATCCATTTTACCTCGAGAAATTTACAATACACGCACAATACGCAGTCCATTTTTAGTGCTGAAGGAGGTTTTTGCCTTTTGAGCCATTTGCGCTTTTTTCGTAATAACAGAGAAGAAAATGAGTTTGTAAAGACGAACTTTGAAAGTACCATATCCCCTTGGAAAAGAGCGTCGGCAATGTGGCTATTCATGTTGACTTCCTCTAATCGAGTCGCCCATCGGTTGCACTTTGTCAACGGACTTTCTTTTGAATAGCTAAAATATCTACAGGTCACTAGCGATAGATGGCCACCTCAACAATGCAAACCTTCAGTCTCTCTAGTAGCTCCGCTCTTTGCTCCTTGGTCAAAGTGAGCTTCTTCAGGATCTTATCCTTAAGGCCGCTTATCCTTTTCTTGAAAGCAGCCATGTTGTTGCCGAACACCTAAGAATTTCAATACGGTGTATCACGGCTGAATAGCAACAACTACCTTACCTCCTTGATGCGATCAGCAGTCTTCTCTAGTTTGTCGATAACTTTATCCTTGATCAGTCCCTTGATGCTGCTAGCAGAGTTTTTAAAGTCGATCAAGCCTGCGCTCACGCATACCGCGAGAAGAGTGAGGAGAACAAGCGCTCTCATCCTGAAATTCATAGAATATCAATTCAGATTCTAAATGAGGAATTTTCAATTACAAATCAATTACAAAGGATAGGAGAGGAAGGTGACACTGACTCGCTCTCACCGTATTTATACTTAATTAATGACGTTGACGATGACGGAGAAGGGATGTATTTGACGTTGAGACATATTCATTAAACAGTTTGCACGCGATTCCAGCTGCTCTTCCATCCCTCCTCTCATCATATCAGGGGGGTTATCGGAGCATGTTGAGAAATTTCGCCGGAAACCAGCTTAAAGACGACATTAGTATTCAGATTCTGACCAGAAACGGTGGAGACATTTCCTGCCTGAGAAACTTCCTGTGTCACCTTTCATCGAACATTTGGTTACAGTTGTCGCCCTGTCGCGCGTTATGATCGCCCAAAAAAACAACTCAAAGTCGTTGAAATGAGTCCAAACGAATTAAATGAATGAAATAAATACAAGTAATATCGTGAAAAAACCTTCCATTCTGAAGCCCATTATGGAGGTTGGACGATTGTATTGGTTAGTCACTGAGACAGCTTGATTGTAATCACTTTTCACGGAAGGGCACAGGTTTATTTCCTCAGAGCTTCAAGTACTTCTTTAGAAGTTCTCATTTCTTTCGACTCTTCATAGGATCGCGTGTCAAAGAAGCCGGATTCTAATTCAGTCTGTGTCAACTGTTGCTGTTCAATCATCTGCTAGTTCTCTTCGACAGATGTAATTCATTCTCCTCATCGAACTCAGCGACATTTCATAGCATTGCGCAAGCTCATCATGCAACGATTATGAGACTTCTCCGGAGATCTGGAGAAGTGTATTTCGACCCCATTGAGTGCGTTAGAATAGAGGGCCAGGTTAAGACAATTTCGCCTCAAGAAATATTACTCACTCAGTGAGAACTCTCACCTTTCATCGAGCCTTTCCTCATACTACATGTTCACAGTTTTTGGTATATACGTACACTGCAGCTGACATTGATACCGTTCTCGGGCTGCCAAGAAGATTCTCACCAAAGCCCTTTGTTTCTTTATAATCGAAGGAATTTTTTGAGAATGCCTAAAATAGATATTGAGCCACGCGGTTTTATTTTGTCCAGATACGATATAGGAGTATATCTTCCTCTCACTGAATATCCAAAACAATAATCACTAAGTGTTTATTGATTCACTAATATATCCAAAGAGCACCTCTCGTATGAGTCTGACATGTTTGAGGAGCCCTAAATGTTGATCTAAAACTAATTCACAATCTGAGTAACGGTAAATGGAGTCTCAGAAACCTCAGGAGTCCCAGAAGCCCCGGAAGAGACAAAATTGAGCGAATAGTCTAAAATACACACGAACAGGAACCGAAGTTCGGTGAGAGCAAGAAGGAGAACCCCCTAATGAGTCACTACCGCTTATAAACGGAGTCGCTGGCACAGCTTTCTGAGAAGCCAAAAACAGCCAGCTGCGCGCTTTTTTTACCGCGCTGCGCCGGCGACCCTTACATTCCAATACATTGATAAAAACAAGTTACATATACAACATAAAGATCGCGCACATTTCCGCGATAATGCCCTTGTGGACTGCAACGGTCATTAACAATGATAATGAAAGCACACATCACTGCTTGATGACTTTTTTATATTGACATCCTTAAATTTTCGACAAACAGGCCTTTCGATCCGATACTGTGATAACAGCCTCACTTTAGGAATCACAATTTCAGGAATCAATGTTATCCGTTACGGATTCGTTTACCCGAATACTGAATAGATAAGATGACGGCGTGCTGGAAATTTACACAGTCGACTATGAATCGCTTAATCGCTGTTGAGAATGGATCAACCCTTCGTGAGGCAATTGCAAATTAAATCACTAACCTATTTGTGTATGAAAAGCTTCTCGTAGACCTTGACTTTGAAGATGACGCAAAATTTCGTCAAGTACGAATTCATGGCAACGAAATATGTCCGAAATCTACGGTCATCTCAGAAGGGGCGTCGGTCCACTGTTTAAGTTAGTGCAGTGGTGTAGTGGATAGCCAAATGGACCTTTATTGGATGGGGAGGATTGAGGTTGTCGGTTCGAATCCTACCCGGTGTTAGCGTTTTGCATCTTGAACTGGCACTCGCTTTTTGGCTCCCAAGTGGCACAAGCGCCAAGACTGATATCATGTTCGGGAACAGGGGCACCAATAACCTTTACAAGAGTGGACTTTTGGGCACTATTCAATTATTACCCAAATTAGCTGTGAACTTGTATACAGGGGTTATTTTGGGTCCTGATTACGGATATGTCATTCGTTTTTAGCATTTCCACCGTTCAACGCACATTTTCCATTTTCCTGGGCCCTCTCACTTGTACATAATACCTAGGACTAAGCCTAGGAAGGAGGGAGGACTCCGGGGTGGGTGAACCAGTCAACATGTGGCAAATGTTAAAGCGTATAAGATCACAGGATAAGTGTTATTCACTTCGGAGCACTCCTCCTCAAAGGCTTAGTCCTGATCGCGAGCTGATCAGTGAGAGGGCGCAGACGAGCGGAAAACAGGCGCCACAGGCGCTAGCGGGAAAAATGAATGTTATATTCGTGATCAGGACCCCAAATAACCCCTATATACAAGTTTACAGCGAATTTGGTGAAAACAGCCCTGGCGCCAAATGGCGCCAACGCCAAAAACAAATGTCATTTTCGTAATCAGGGCATCGAATAACCCCTATAGGCGAAGTTTCGACGAAAAATAAAATTTTGAGATTTTGGGGTTGTAATAGTTGAATAGTGCCGACTTTTGGCATAATGGCAAGAGTTTTCGATCCACAAAAACCTCACTCATGATCAGAACTACGTAAATTGACTCTGTAATTATCTTTCTCTTTTGTCGAAGCAATTCCTCGCTTCATTACCAGCAAACATGAACCTATCTTGCGAAGCTATAGCGGATATCACACAAGTGCTCTTCACGCAAATACGCATCCTGTGCCGAAAAGCTTTGCAGAGTATTCCGATCGGATCTCTCTCACAATGGTCCTTTGGACTCATGTCCGCCACATTCATTCAAGACTTCTGACAGGTCTCTTGATGTTTCGATGGAAGTTTTCTCCTTGTCGAGTACCAATGGTTTGGTGGCTGGATGGACACTCCGGGCGCATGCATGTAGGTCAGACTTTATACTCTCCTAGCTTACCGTTTCCACGAGGGAGGTCGGTATACCCGTGTTTCGAAGTTGCGGTAAGCTCCTATGACCCCTGCTGTGGCGAGTGGGCACCATAGCCGACTGGTGCAGGTGGGTATCTTGTACTGGCTTACGCGCATGCGCGCTGGAGCGGTCACGGCGTCACTGGGTCGTATTGGTCACCGGATGAGCACCATTTGAGCGGCAAGGGTCTTTTTTCATGCGTTTGGACACTACCTTCAATGTTTTTCTATTTTCTTTTCCATTTGTATCAAGCTCTTCAGCTAATAGTTTGGTTATGATCCGTTTTGTTCCTATTTGTTTTCAATTTGATTTGCTTAAAGGCAAAGTTCGGGCTCAGACCCACTTAATAAGCCCTTATAGTGGCTAGAAGTGCGTGGGACGCAACTGCAGAAGGCGCGCCACGTTCCTGCATCGAAACGCGTCACTAAGACGCTAGACGCTTAAGGATTTGACACGCTCCACCTGTTGCGACACGCTCCGCCCACCGCTCGATATCTTGTCCGCGTCGCTGACTTGATCTGCTATGCTCTCTCTACTCGTACTTCTCTAGCGCTCTCCGCGCTCACATTATCTCTCACCTCCCTGCCGGCTTTTGATCTTCTCCGCAACCTCGAGCAAAAGGCTCGTATTTCCTGTGTATTTTACGAATGTTTTTCCTTTTTTCTCCATTGGCAGTCCACTTTCCACCCCTACTTCACATTTGAGTAGAATTTCCCCATCAATTTAATCCTGAATCTTGCCTTTAAGTTAACGCGTTACTACAGACGATTACATGTTTATCCCATTTATCCCTAGCTAGTTTGAGTATGGGCGAAGCGCGTCAGGTGGAGCACAGTAAATAAATAAATAAATAACAGATGAGGGAGAAAGAGTGATGTTCAACACTCTATTTAAAAAGTGGAGCAGAAATATATTAGGTTGGCAAGAAAGTTCTGCGACACTCTTTCTAAAATTTTCTTTCTTTTTGAAAAATCAATAGGTAACATTTATGACTAACAAATGGTAGAACATTCTCGTGGCTTTAATCCACGAGGTGGATCTAAGTGCTGCAGTCAATAGTTACCCAAGAAAATTCAAAAAACCCCGACCACTGGTAAATCCACACTCCGAGTCACTGTCTAGTACAAATGTCTCCATAACTGTGGATTCGTGTCAAAGACCAACACTATCTGCAATCGCTTCAATAGGCATGTCGTGCACCGCTACAGCGTGTTTCAGCTTTATCAGCGCTTTCGATCTTTTGATATTTTCATAAGAGGCCAGCAGCGTCCTACACACTCCATTACAGGAAGGGCTCCTACGGAAGCTCATTTACAAATTCTTCGTTTATGCACATTGTGCGGTAACACCTCTATGCTGCTAAACACCAGAACTTTCTCAAGGCAGCTCGTCAGGAGCCCTCGTACTGCGACAACATTTATTTCTTTCAAGACATTGCGAATCACCATGATCCGAAATGGGCCCAGTAAGAAATTCTGGATCTGCGTCGAGATTTCTTACCTCTGTAGCCTGTGTTGCTGTCGAGCTATAAATGACTGCTACCTATCCTGGACCTTTAAATCAGCATCTTGATGACGAAATAATTAGGACGATCAACTCCAACTCGAAAGTGAGGTCGCCTCCTTTCTCGACCCACACTCCGCTGGGTTTTGGCAAAGGAGCATCAAGAAATTTTTTGAGCGTTGAAGACAAGTGGAGGACACTCTTATGGTAGATACAAGACCGGTCAGGAGTTGTAAACAAAAAAGATAAAATTAAAACAAAAATTTGAAAAAGGTCGCAGGACTTTCTTTCCCAACTATACATTTATTTCTTCCTTTGGTTATGCACACTTTCATTTTCAATTTTTCTGGTCGGATCAAGCACCACAGATTTTCCTTTCCTCACACCTTTGAATCTTTACGCAGTGTTCCTGCTGTGAAAAGCTAGACAAAAATCGACAGATTTATTACAACTTTCATAAATTCACTTCAAAATCACAACGCGATTGAACCAAAGCCAGTTCCACTCTTCTAGTTGCCTCATTATTGTAGACGTTATCACATAAAATAGTTAGGTTTGAGTAAAAACATAGAAATTAGAAATTTTTTAGGGGGAATAATCAAAGAATTAGTTCGACTTCCGTTTCGCACGTGCCCTTAGACGGAAGCCAAACTGGAAAAAATATTAAAGTGACTACGGATTCCATGCAGAATTGATATTAATTTTTCACATGCGTGTCCTGAGGAGGCTATCCGAATTGTGGAAGCGACCTTGCGAACATGAAAGCGGTCACAAATTAGAATTAAAGCAGCGATTACGATAAAGTGGGAGCGCATCGGGAAGCATATGCACCACACGAATCAGTTACTTGGCTGCCAGGGAAGCGCTTTCACGACGAAGGTGCGCTGGTTGCTGAGCAGGACTTCGAAAGCACTCCGCCCCCAAAAGCGATCCGCCCACTAGTTTAGTTGGTGATTTGGACGAGCTGTTGCCAGCAGCGGCACAACTGGAGCAACTCGACTGGAGCATGGTTTGGCATGCTGTCACCAAACGCGTTGCGCTGAACTCGTTCATACGTCCGCTTTCTGAGCTGTCACCTGTTCATGAGT